>JBBAXF010000081.1:200289-256073 GCA_037837765.1 Delichon dasypus | reverse complement strand
GGAGCCTTCATCATCCTCCCCATCCTCATCCTCCTCCCGGAGCCTTCCTCATCCTCCTCATCCTCATCCTCCCGGAGCCTTCATCCTCCTCCTCCTCCTCCTCCTCCTCCTCACGGAGCCTTCCTCATCCTCCTCATCCTCATCCTCATCCTCCTCATCCTCCTCCCGGAGCCTTCCTCATCCTCCTCATCCTCATCCTCCTCATCCTCCTCTTCCTCATCCTCCCGGAGCCTTCCTCATCCTCCTCCTTCATCCTCCTCCTCCTCCTCCTCCCGGAGCCTTCATCCTCCTCATCCTCCTCTTCCTCCCCCTCCATCTTCCTCCTCTTCCTCCTCCTCCTCCTCCCCCCTCCCCTCCCCCACCCTTCCCACCCCAACTCCGCCGTTTTTTGGGGCAAAAAAACCCCAAAAAATTTTTAAAACCCAAAAAATGTTAAAAACACCAAAATTAAATAAAATAAAGGGGGGGGGAGGGGCTTTTTTGGGGGTGAAAATCGGCGTTTTTGGGAAAAAGGGGGGGGAGGGGCAAAAAGGAAAAAAAGGTTTTTTTTAAAAAAAAATAATTTAATCGATTTTTAGGTTTCGGAGGATTTTTTATTTTAATTTTAATTTTATTTTTGGGGTGGGGGAGAGTCAGGAAGGATTAATTTATAATTTTATAATTTTATAATTGTTATTCTTTTATTGTTCTATTAATCTATTATTTTATTATTTTATTGTTTTATTGTTTTATTATTTTATTATTTTATTATTGATTCTTTAATAGCTGTTATTCTTTTATAATTGTTATTATTTTATTATTTTATTATCGATTCCTTCATAGCTGTTATTATTTTATAATTGTTTTTATTTTATTGTTTTATTATTGATTCTTAATAGCTGTTATTATTTTATAATTGTTATTATTTTTATTGTATTATTATTATTTTGTTATTTACTATTTAATAAACGCCATTATATTATAATTGTTATTATTTTATTATCGATTCTTTAATAGCTGTTATTATTTTATAATTGTTATTATTTTATTCTTTTATTATTGGTTTTTAATAACTCTTATTCTTTTATAATTGTTATTATTTTATTCTTTTATTATTGATTCTTTTACAACTGTTATTATTTTATAATTGTTATTATTTTATTATTGTATTATTATTTTATTATTATTTAATGAACGCCATTATATTATAATTGTTATTATTGTTTAGGAAGGAATTATTATTATTATTATTATTATTATTATTATTATTATTATTTAGGGTCCTAAGAACAGGAATTTTTTTTAGGGCAATTTAGGAATTTTTTTAAAATTTTAATTTTTGGGGGGAGTTACGAAGGATTTATTATTATTATTATTATTATTATTATTATTATTATTACTACTACTACTACTATTATTTACTATTATTATTATTTTTATTATTTGTCATTAGGGCAGGAAATTTTTTTAGGGCAATTTAGGAATTTTTTTTAATTTTAATTTTTTGGGGGAGTTACGAAGGAATTATTATTATCATTATTATTATTATTAATATTTGTCATTAGGGCAGGAATTTTTTTTAGGGCAATTTAGGATTTTTTTTTAATTTTAATTTTTTTGGGGGGGGTTTACCAAGGATTTATTATTATTATTATTATTATTATTATTATTATTATTAGTCATTAGGGCAGGAAATTTTTTTAGGGCAATTTAGGATTTTTTTTTTAATTTTAATTTTTTGGGGGAGTTACGAAGGATTTATTATTATTATTATTATTATTATTATTTTTATTATTATTATTTAGGGTCCTTAGAACAGGAATTTTTTTTAGGGCAATTTTGGAATTTTTTTTAATTTTAATTTTTGGGGGGGTTTACCAAGGAATTATTATTATTATTATTATTATTACTATTATTTTATTACTATTATTTTATTATTTTTATTATTTTTATTGTTTTTATCATTAATTATTTAGGGTCCTTAGAACAGGATTTTTTTTTAGGGCAATTTAGGATTTTTTTTTTATTTTAATTTTTTGGGGAGTTACGAAGGATTATTATTATTATTATTATTATTGCCACTATTATTATTATTATTATTATTATTATTATTAGTCATTAGGGCAGGAAATTTTTTTAGGGCAATTTCGGATTTTTTTTTTTAATTTTAATTTTTTGGGGGGGATTTTACCAAGGATTATTTATTATTATTATTATTATTATTACTATTATTATTAATATTATTATTATTATTATTTAGGGGTGTTAGGACAGGAAATTTTTTTTTTTAGGACAACTCAGGATTTTATTTTTAAATTAAATTAAATTTTATTTCTTTGGATAGGAATTAGATAAAAAATAATTTTTAGTACAACTCAGGATTTTATTTTTAATTAAATTAAATTTTATTTCTTTGGAGGGGCATTAGATAAGAAATAAATTTTTTAGAACAACTCAGGATTTTATTTTTAATTAAATTTTATTTATTTGGATAGGAATTAGATAAAAAATAGGATTTTATTATTTTAATTTAATTAAATTTATTTATTTGGAAGGGGATTAGATAAAAAATATTTTTGGGGGGCAACTCAGGATTTTAATTTAAATTAAATTAAATTTTATTTCTTTGGATAGGAATTAGATAAAAAATAGGATTTTATTATTTTAATTTAATTAAATTTTATTTCTTTGGAGGAGGATTGGATAAAAAATTTATTTTAAATTAAATTAAATTTTATTTATTTGGAGGGGATTAGATTAAAAAATATTTTTTTAAGGACAACTCAGGATTTTATTTTTAAATTAAATTAAATTTTATTTCTTTGGAGGGGAATTAGACAAAAAAATAATTTTTAAGGACAACTCAGGATTTTATTTTTTTAATTAAATTTTATTTTTTTAGAGGGGAATTAAATAAAAAACCCCACATTTATTTTAAACGGGGGGGGGGAGCGGAATAAACCATCGCAACCCACGGCGGGGGGGGGAGGGGGGGGGGAACCGAACAGAGCTCGCGCGGCGCCGAAGCTCTTCCCAAAAAATCCCCAAAAAATCCCAAAAAATCCCCAAAAAACCCCAAAAATTCCCCCCCCCCGCAGCTGGATGGTGGATCCGGGACAAAACGCTGATGGCCGGGGACCCCTCCCGGGACCCCCCCCCCTCGGGACCCCCCCAAACCCTGGCTGCAGCACCCGGCGTTCCTGGCGGAGCTGGCGCAGAACCGGGAATGGCTCCAGAGGATCGAGAAGGTTCGGGATGGGAATTTGGGGGGGAGGGGGATTGATTTTTTTTTGGGGGGGGGGGTTTGGGGGTGTGGGGGATTTTTCTGTCCGTGCCCCCCCCCCTTTTTTCCCCTCCCCCCCCCCCCCGGTTTGTTGTTCTTCCTCTTCTTCCTCCTCTTCTTCTTCCTCCCCCCCCCCCCCCCCCCTCTCCGGGTTGGTTTTTGGTTCGGTCCTGCGGTGGTTGCGGTGGTACCGAGAGAGCGCGCGCGGGGCTCCCCCCCCCCAAAAAAAAACACGGTGGTGTCGCCCAGCTCCTCGTGAGCCCCCCCCAAAGTGTCACCCCGTCTTCGTGACACCCCCCCCCCCAAAGAAAAGTGTGGTGTCACCCAAAACGGTGACGTCACCCCCCCAAAAATTGTGGTGTCATCCCCCCCCGTGTGACGTCACCCCGTCCTCGTGACCCCCCCCCAAAGTGTCACCCCGTCCTCGTGACACCCCCCCCCAAAAAAGTGTGGTGTCACCCAAAACGGTGACGTCACACCCCCCCCAAAAAAATTGTGGTCTCGTGATGTCACACCCCCCCCCCCCCAAAAAGTTTGGTGTCACCCAAAACGGTGACGTCACCCTCCCAGAAGTGTGGTGTCACCCCCACCCCCCGAAAGTGTGGTGTCACCCATTCCTCGTGACCCCCCCCCCGAAAACTGTGGTGTCACCCAAAATGTGACGTCACCCCCCCGTGGTGTCACCCCGTCAATGTGACGTCACCCCCCCCCAAAAATTGTGGTGTCACCCCTCGATGGTGTCACCCCGTCCTCGTGACCCCCCCCAAAAAAAGTGCGGTGTCACCCAAAACGGTGACGTCACCCCCCCCAAAAATTGTGGTGTCATCCCCCCCCGTGTGACGTCACCCCGTCCTCGTGACCCCCCCCCCAAAGTGTCACCCCGTCCTCGTGACACCCCCCCCCCCAAAAAAGTGTGGTGTCACCCAAAACGGTGACGTCACCCCCCCCCAAAAATTGTGGTGTCATCCCCCCCCGTGTGACGTCACCCCGTCCTCGTGACCCCCCCCCCCAAAAAGTGTGGTGTCACCCAAAACGGTGACGTCACCCTCCCAGAAGTGTGGTGTCACCCCCCCCCCCGAAAGTGTGGTGTCACCCATTCCTCGTGACCCCCCCCCCAAAAAAGTGTGGTGTCACCCAAAACGGTGACGTCACCCCCCCCCAAAAATTGTGGTCTCGTGATGTCACCCCCCCCAAAAAAGTGTGGTGTCACCCAAAACTGTGATGTCACCCCCCCGTGGTGTCACCCCGTCAATGTGACGTCACCCCCCCAAAAAAGTGTGGTGTCACCCAAAACGGTGACGTCACCCTCCCAAAAGTGTGGTGTCACCCCCCCCCCGAAAGTGTGGTGTCACCCATTCCTCGTGATCCCCCCCCCCCAAAAAGTGTGGTGTCACCCAAAACGGTGACGTCACCCCCCCAAAAAAATTGTGGTCTCGTGATGTCACCCCCCCCCCCCCCAAAAAGTGTGGTGTCACCCAAAACGGTGACGTCACCCTCCCAAAAGTGTGGTGTCACCCCCCCCCCGAAAGTGTGGTGTCACCCATTCTTCGTGATCCCCCCCCAAAAAAGTGTGGTGTCACCCAAAACTGTGACGTCACCCCCCCGTGGTGTCACCCCGTCAATGTGACGTCACCCCCCCCCAAAAAAGTGTGGTGTCACCCATTCCCTGTAACGTCACCCCCCCAAAAAAATTGTGGTGTCACCCCTCGATGGTGTCACCCCGTCCTCGTGACCCCCCCCCACCCAAAAACTGTGGTGTCACCCAAAACGGTGACGTCACCCCCCCAAAAAATTGTGGTCTCGTGATGTCACACCCCCCCCCCAAAAAAAGTTTGGTGTCACCCAAAACGGTGACGTCACCCCCCCAAAAATTGTGGTGTCATCCCCCCCGTGTGACGTCACCCCGTCCTCGTGACCCGCCCCCCCCCCTCCGAAAATTGTGGTGTCACCCAAAATGGTGGTGTCACCCCACTCCTCGTGACCCCCCCCAAAAAAGTGTGGTGTCACCCAAAACTGTGACGTCACCCCCCCCCGGGTGTCGCCCATTCCCTGTGACGTCACCCCCCCAAAATTGTGGTGTCACCCCTCGATGGTGTCACCCCGTCCTCGTGACACCCCCCCCCCAAAAAAAGTGTGGTGTCACCCAAAACGGTGACGTCACCCCCCCCAAAAAATTGTGGTCTCGTGATGTCACCCCCCCCCCCAAAAAGTGTGGTGTCACCCAAAACTGTGATGTCACCCTCCCAGAAGTGTGGTGTCACCCCCCCCCCCGAAAGTGTGGTGTCACCCATTCCTCGTGACCCCCCCCCCCCCGAAAAGTGTGGTGTCACCCAAAACTGTGACGTCACCCCCCCGTGGTGTCACCCCCGTCAATGTGACGTCACCCCCCCCAAAAAAAAGTGTGGTGTCACCCAAAACGGTGACGTCACCCTCCCAAAAGTGTGGTGTCACCCCCCCCCGAAAGTGTGGTGTCACCCATTCTTCGTGATCCCCCCCCCCCGAAAATTGTGGTGTCACCCAAAACTGTGACGTCACCCCCCCGTGGCGTCACCCCGTCAATGTAACGTCACCCCCCCCCCCAAAAGTGTGGTGTCACCCATTCCCTGTGACGTCACCCCCCCAAAAAAATTGTGGTGTCACCCTCCCCCCCGTGTGACCGCCCCAGTGGTGTCACCCATTCCTCGTGACGTCACCCCCCCCAAAAAATTGTGGTGTCACCCCCCCCGGGGGTGTCACCCCACTCCTCGTGACGTCACCCCCCCAAAAAAATTGTGGTGTCACCCAAAACTGTGGCATCACCCCCGCGTGACGTCACCCCGTCCTCGTGACCCCCCCACCCCACCCCAAAATTGTGGTGTCACCCTCCCCCCCCGTGTGACCCCCACAGTGGTGTCACCCACTCCTTGTGACGTCATCCCTCCCCCACTCTGTGATGTCACCCCCCCCAAACTGTGATGTCACCTGTCAGCCCCCCCCGTGTCGCCCCACCAGTGGTGTCACCCACTCCTCGTGACGTCACCCCCCCCAAAAAAACTGTGGTGTCACCCAAAACTATGACGTCACTCCCCCCATGTGACCCCCCGTGGTGTCACCCACTCCTCGTGACGTCACCCCCAAACTGTGACGTCACCCCGTCCTCGTGTCACCCCCCACCAGTGTCTCTGTCCCCCCCCCCCCGTCACCCCCAAACCCCACCCTGATGAGTTTTGGGGTCCCACCTTGACCCCAAAACCCCCCTTGACCCCAAAACCCCACCCCAACCCCATCCTGACCTATTCTGAGGTCCCACCAAACCCCTCGTGATGAGTTTTGGGGTCCCACCTCCACCCCAACCCCATCCTGATGAGTTTTGGGGTCCCACCTCCACCCCAAACCCCATCCTGATGAGTTTTGGGGTCCCACCTTGACTCAAACCCCACCCCAACCCCATCCTGACCTATTCTGGGGTCCCACCAAACCCCTCGTGATGAGTTTTGGGGTCCCACCTCCACCCCAAACCTTTCATGATGAGTTTTGAGGTCCCACCTTGACCCAAAACCCTCCTTGACCCCAAACCCCACCCCAACCCCTTGTGATGAGTTTTGGGGTCCCACCTTGACTCAAACCCCACCCCAACCCCTTGTGATGAGTTTGGGGTCCCACCTCCACCCCCAAACCCCACCCCAACCTTTCATGATGAATTTTGAGGTCTCACCTTGACCCAAACCCCTCCTTGACCCCAAACCCCAACTCAACCTCTCGTCACGTATTCTGAGGTCCCACCTCCACCTCCAACCCCCATCCTGATGAGTTTTGGGGTCCCACCTCAATACCAAACCCCTTGTGATGAGTTTTGAGCTCCCACCTCCACCCCAAACCTTTCATGATGAGTTTTGGGGTCCCACCTGCACCCCAAACCCCTCCTGATGAGCTTTGGGGTCCCACCTTGACTCAAACCCCACCCCAACCTCATCCTGACCTATTCTGGGGTCCCACCAAACCCCTCGTGATGAGTTTTGGGGTCCCACCTGCACCCCAATCCCATCCTGATGAATTTTGGGGTCCCACCTCCACCCCAAACCCCTCCTGATGAGTTTTGGGGTTCCACCTTGACCCAAAACCCCCCTTGACCCCAAACCCCACCCCAACCCCATCCTGACGTATTCTGAGGTCCCACCAAATCCCTCGTGATGAGTTTTGGGGGTCCCACCTCCACCCCCAAACCTTTCATGATGAGTTTTGAGGTCCCACCTCCACTCCAAACCTTTCATGATGAGTTTTGGGGTCCCACCTTGACCCCAAAACCCCTCCTTGACCCCAAACCCCAACTCAACTTCTCATGACATATTTTGGGGTCCTACCTCCAACCCAACCCCACCCTGATGAATTTTGGGGTCCCACCTCCACCCCCAAACCCCACCCCAACCTTTCATGATGAATTTTGAGGTCCCACCTTGACCCAAACCCCCTCCTTGACCCCAAACCCCAACTCAACCTCTCGTCACGTATTCTGAGGTCCCACCTCCACCTCCAACCCCCATCCTGATGAGTTTTGGGGTCCCACCTCAATACCAAACCCCTTGTGATGAGTTTTGAGCTCCCACCTCCACCCCAAACCTTTCATGATGAGTTTTGGGGTCCCACCTGCACCCCAAACCCCTCCTGATGAGCTTTGGGGTCCCACCTTGACTCAAACCCCACCCCAACCTCATCCTGACCTATTCTGAGGTCCCACCAAACCCCCTCGTGATGAGTTTTGGGGTCCCACCTTGACCCCAAAACCCCCCTTGACCCCAAACCCCACCCCAACCCCATCCTGATGACTTTTGGGTCCCACCTTGACTCAAACCCACCCCAACCTCATCCTGATGTATTCTGGGGTCCCACCAAACCCCTCGTGATGAGTTTTGGGTCCCACCTCCACCCCAACCCCACCCTGATGAGTTTTGGGGTCCCACCTCCACCCCAACCCCATCCTGATGAGTTTTGGGGTCCCACCTCAATACCAAACCCCTTGTGATGAGTTTGGGGTCCCACCTCCACCCCAACCCCATCCTGACGTGTTTTGAGGTCCCACCTCCACCCCCAACCCCATCCTGATGAATTTTGGTGTCCCACCTCGATACCAACCCCCATCCTGACGTATTTTGAGGTCCCACCTCCACCCCCAACCCCACCCTGATGTATTCTGGGGTCCCACCTCCACCCCCAACCCCACCCTGACGTGTTTTGAGGTCCCACCTCCACCCTCAACCCCACCCTGACGTGTTTTGGGGTCCCACCTCCACCCCTCAGGAAGGTGAGGAGCTGGTGCAGGCCAAGCCGGAGCTGAGCGGCGCCGTGCGGCGTCAGCTGGAGGAGCTCAGGAGATGTTGGCTGGAGCTGGAGACCACGAGCCAGGCCAGGAGCCGGCGCTTGGCCGAGGCGGCGGCGGCCGAGCGCTTGGCCAGGAGCTACGCGGACGTGGAGGCGCGGCTGGGCCGCCTGGAGGAGCAGCTGGAGAACGTCGGCGGCGGTGGGGACCTGCGCAGCGTCAGCCGGCAGCTCCAGAGGCTGCAGGTGGGGCTGGGGGGACACCAAGGTCCTGGATGGTCAGTAGATGTTTGGGTGGTCAGCAGATGTTGGGGGGACACCAAGGTCCTGGATGGTCAGTAGATGTTTGGATGGTCAGCAGGTGTTTGGATGGTCAGCAGATGTTGGGGGCACCAGGTCCTGGATGGTCAGTAGATGTTTGGGTGGTCAGCAGGTGTTTGGATGGTCAGCAGATGTTGATGGGACACCAGGTCCTGGATGATCAGTAGATGTTGATGGGACACCAGGGTCTTGGATGGTCAGCAGATGTTGGGTGGACACCAGGTCCCGGATGGTCAGTAGATGTTTGGGGTGGTCAGCAGATGTTGGGGAGACACCAGGTTATGGTGGAGACCACATCATGGGGGGACAACAGGTTATGGAGGGACACCAGCTTATGGATGGACACCACATCATGGGAAGTGACACCAGGTTATGAAGGGACACCACATTATGGTGGACACCAGGTTATGGTGGACACCAGGTTATGGTGGACACCACATCATGGGGAGAACATCAGTTTATGGAGCGACACCAGGTAATGGTGGACACCAGATTACGGATGGACACCACATCATGGGGAGAACATCAGCTTATGGAGAACACCAGGTTATGGTGGACACCAGGTTATGGAGAACACCAGGTTATGGTGGACACCACATCACGGGGAGAACATCAGCTTATGGAGAACACCAGGTTATGGTGGACACCAGGTTATGGAGAACACCAGGTTATGGTGGACACCACATCATGGGGAGAACATCAGCTTATGGAGGGACACCAGGTTATGGTGGACACCAGGTAATGGAGAACACCAGGTTATGGTGGACACCACATCATGGGGAGAACATCAGCTTATGGAGGGACACCAGGTTATGGAGGGACACCAGGTAATGGAGGGACACCAGCTTATGGAGAACACCAGGTTATGGTGGACACCACATCACGGGGAGAACATCAGATTATGGAGAACATCATCTTACGGATGCACACCAGCTAACCGCAGACACCACATCATGGGAAGTGACACCAGGTTATGAAGGGACACCACATTATGGTGGACACCAGGTTATGGTGGACACCACATCACGAGGAGAACATCAGCTTATGGAGGCACACCAGATAACTGCAGACACCACATCATGGGAGGTGACACCAGGTAATGGAGGGACACCAGGTTATGGTGGACACCACATCATGGGGAGAACATCAGTTTATGGAGGGACACCAGATTATGGTGGACACCAGGTAATGGTGGACACCAGATTATGGACGGACACCACATCACGGGGAGAACATCAGCTTATGGAGGGACACCAGGTTATGGAGGGACACCAGGTTATGGAGGGACACCACATTACGGTGGACACCACATCATGGGGAGAACATCAGGTTATGGTGACCACCACATCATGGGGGGCACCAGGTTATGGTGACCACCACATCATGGGGAGAACATCAGCTTATGGAGAACACCATGTTATGGTGGACACCACATCATGGGGAGAACATCAGCTTATGGAGAACACCAGGTTATGGAGGGACACTAGCTTATGGAGAACACCAGGTTATGGTGGACACCACATCATGGGGAGAACATCAGCTTATGGAGAACACCAGGTTATGGAGGGACACCAGGTAATGGGGAGAACATCAGCTTATGGAGAACACCAGGTTATGGTGGACACCAGGTAATGGAGAACACCAGGTTATGGTGGACACCACATCATGGGGAGAACATCAGGTTATGGAGAACATCAGCTTACGGACGCACATCATGGGGAGGTGACACCAAACCACGGCGAACACCAAATCACGGGACCACCACGCCGCGGCACCGCGCGTTTTTCCGGAGAACCGACTCCGTGTCCTCCTTCTCCTCCGTTGTCCCCAGAGCATGGAGTCGCAGGTGGAGGAGTGGTGCAAGGAGGTGGGCGAGCTGCGGGCGCGGGCGGCGGCGCTGCCGGAGCGGGCGGCCGGGCGCGACGCGGTGGGCGAGCGGCAGAGCGCGGTGGGGACGCGCATCGTGCGCCTCATCGAGCCCCTCAAGGAGCGCCGCAGGATCCTGCTGGCCGCCAAGGAGGTCCACCAGGTGGGCCGTGAGCTGGAGGACGAGGTGGTGAGTACGCGGGGCGGTGGGGTGGGGTGGGGTGGGGTGGAGGTGGAGGTGGGGTGGGGTGGAGGTGGAGATGGAGGTGGAGATGGGGATGGAGATGGAGGTGGAGATGGAGATGGAGATGGAGATGGAGATGGAGATGGAGATGGAGATGGAGATGGAGATGGAGATGGAGGTGGAGGTGGAGATGGAGATGGAGATGGAGATGAACATGGAGATGGAGATGGGACGGGGTTGGAGATGGAGATGGAGATGGAGATGATGGAGATGGAGATGGAGATGGAGATGGAGATGGAGATGGGATGGAGATGGAGATGGAGATGATGAAGATGGAGGTGGGATGGAGCTGGGATGGAGATGGAGATGGGACGGGGTTGGAGATGGAGATGGAGATGGAGATGGAGATGGAGATGGAGATGGGGACGGGGATGGAGATGATGAAGATGGAGGTGGATGGAGGTGGGATGGAGATGGAGATGGAGATGGAGATGGAGATGGAGGTGGAGGTGGAGGTGGAGATGGAGATGGAGATGGAGATGGAGATGGAGATGGAGATGATGAAGATGGAGGTGGGATGGAGCTGGGATGGAGATGGAGATGGAGATGGAGATGGAGATGGAGATGGAGATGGAGATGGAGATGGAGATGGGGATGGGGATGGAGATGATGAAGATGAAGATGGAGATGGAGATGGAGCTGGGATGGAGATGGAGGTGGAGGTGGAGATGGGGATGAACATGGAGATGGAGATGGGACAGGGATGGAGATGGAGATGGAGATGGAGGTGGAGATGGAGGTGGAGATGGAGATGGAGACGGGAATGGAGATGATGAAGATGGAGATGGAGCTGGGATGGAGATGGAGGTGGAGGTGGAGATGGGGATGAACATGGAGATGGAGATGGGACAGGGATGGAGATGGAGATGATGAAGATGGAGGTGGGATGGAGCTGGAGCTGGAGCTGGAGATGGAGCTGGAGATGGAGATGGGGACGGGGATGGAGATGGAGCCGGGATGGAGATGGAGATGGAGATGGGACGGGGTTGGAGATGGAGATGATGAAGATGGAGGTGGGATGGAGGTGGGATGGAGATGGAGATGGAGATGGAGATGGAGATGGAGCTGGGATGGGGATGGAGATGGAGGTGGAGGTGGAGATGGGGATGAACATGGAGATGGAGATGGAGATGGGACAGGGATGGAGATGGAGGTGGGATGGAGATGGAGATGGAGATGGACATGGACATGGGACAGGGATGGAGATGAAGATGGAGATGGAGATGATGGAGATGGAGATGGAGGTGGAGATGGGGATGGAGGTGAGATGGAGATCGGAGAGGGATGGAGACGGAAATGGGATGGAGATAGGATGGAGATGAAGATGGAGATGGAGATGGAGGTGGAGGTGGAGGTGGCAGTGGAGATAGAGATGGAGATGGAGATGGAGATGGGATGAACATAGAGATGGAGATGGGACGGGGTTGGAGATGGAGATGGAGATGGGACAGGGATGGAGATGGAGATGATGAAGATGGAGGTGGGATGGAGCTGGGATGGAGATGGAGATGGGATGGAGATGGAGATGGGATGCAGTGAACACAGAATTGGATAAAGGACATCAACCACCCCGAGCTCCACCCCCATCCCCCAGATGTGGGTCCAGGACCGACTCCCCTTGGCCACGCTGAAGGACCACGGCACCGACCTCCAGACCGTCCAGCAGTTCATCAAGAAGAACCAGGTCAGCGCCCGCGCCGCCTGTGCCCGCCCTCCGCCCTCTGCCCACCTCTGCCCACCTCCACCCACCTCTGCCCACCTCCCACCTCCCACCTCCACCCACCTCTGCCCACCTCCCACCTCCTCCCACCTCCGCCCCACCTCCTCCCACCTCCGCCCTCTGTCCACCTCTGCCCACCTCCGCCCTCCACCCACCTCCACCCACCTCCCACCGCCCACCTCCGCCCACCTCCGCCCACCTCCACCCTCCACCCACCTCTGCCCACCTCTGCCCACCTCCCACCTCCGTCCACGTCTGCCCTCCACCCACCTCCACCCTCTGCTCACCTCCGCCCTCCACCCTCCTCCACCCACCTCCCACCTCCACCCTCCTCCACCCAGCTCCGCCCACCTCCACTCTCCGCCCACCTCCGCCCACCTCCGCCCATCTCCCACCTCTGCCCACCTCCGCCCTCCACCCACCTCCCACCTCTGCCCACCTCCCACCTCCGCCCACCTCCGCCCACCTCCACCCACCTCCACCCTCCACTCACCTCTGCCCACCTCCGCCCTCTGCCCACCTCCCAGCTCTGCCCACCTCCACCCATCTCCCACCTCTGCCCACCCCTGCCCTCCACCCTCCTCCACCCACCTCCCACCTCCACCCACCTCTGCCCCCCTCCGCCCCCCTCTGCCCATCTCCACCCACCTCCACCCACCTCCACCCTCCACTCACCTGTGCCCACCTCTGCCCTCCGCCCACCTCGCCCACCTCTGCCCAACTCCCACCTCCGCCCACCTCCGCCCACCTCCACCCTCCACCCACCTCTGCCCACCTCCGCCCACCTCCCACCTCCTCCCACCTCCGCCCTCTGCAGAGCTCCACCCACCTCCGCCCACCTCCACCCACTTCCACCCTCCACCCACCTCCACCCTTCTTCCTCCTCTGCCCACCTCCCACCACCCACCTCCACCCTCCGCCCACCTCTGCCCACCTCCCACTGCCCACCTCCACCCTCCACCACCCACCTCCCACCTCCGCCCACCTCTGCCCTCTGCCCACCTCCGCCCACCTCCCACCTCCCACCTCCACCCTCCTCCGCCCTCTGCAGACCTCCACTCACCTCCACCCACCTCCACCCTGCACTCACCTCTGCCCACCTCCGCCCACCTCCCACCTCCGCCCACCTCCACCCTCCGCCCACCTCCGCCCACTTCTGCCCTCTGCCCACGTCCCACCTCCACCCTCCTCCACCCTCCACCCACCTCCACCCTCCACTCACCTCCGCCCTCCTCCACCCTCCGCCCACCTCCACCCACCTCCACCCTCCACCACCTCTGCCCACCTCTGCCCACCTCCCACCTCCGCCCACCTCCGCCCTCCACCCACCTCCACCCACCTCTGCCCACCTCCGCCCACCTCCCACCGCCCAGCTCTGCCCACCTCCACCCTCCACCCACCTCCACCGACCTCTGCCCTCCGCCCACCTCTGCTCACCTCCGCCCTCCACCCACCTCCACCCACCTCCCACCTCCGCCCACCTCCGCCCACCTCCCACCGCCCTCCTCTGCCCACCTCCGCCCTCCACCCACCATCGCCCACCTCTGCCCACCTCCCACCTCCTCCCACCTCCGCCCTCTGCAGAGCTCCACCCACCTCCGCCCACCTCCACCCACTTCCACCCTCCACCCACCTCCACCCTTCTTCCTCCTCCGCCCACCTCCGACCACCCACCTCCGCCCTCCACCCACCTCTGCCCACCTCCACCCTCCACTCACCTCCGCCCACCTCTGCCCTCCACCCTCCTCCGCCCACCTCCGCCCACCGCCCACCGCCCACCTCCGCCCCGCCCCTGCAGAACCTTCGCCGGGAGATCCACGCGCACCGGCCCCGCGTGGACGAGGTGCTGGAACGCGCCGCCGCCGTCGCCTCCATCAAGAGCCCCGAGGCCGAGGGCGTCCGGCGCCTCCTGGAGCGCCTGGGCGCCGCCTGGGCCGAGCTGCAGGAGCAGACGGAGCGCCGGCAGCGCGCCCTGGACGCCGCCTACCAGCTGGAGCAGTACTACTTCGACGTGGCCGAGGTGGAGTCGTGGCTGGGAGAGCAGGAGCTGCTGCTGATGAACGAGGAGAAGGGGAAGGTGGGGGTTGGGTTGGGGGAGGTTGGGTCGGTTGGATTGGGTGAATTGGGTGGGTTGGGTTGGGTTGGTTTAATTGGGTGAATTGGGTTGGTTTAATTGGGTGAATTGGGTTGGATTGGGTTGGTTCAATTGGGTTGGTTGGGTTGGAAGAATTGGGTTGGTTTGATTTGGTGAATTGGGTTGATTGGATTGGTTTGATTGGGTGAATTGGGTTGGTTGGGTTGGTTTAATTGGGTGAATTGGGTTGGGTTAGTTGGGTTGGGTTGGTTCGATTGGGTTGGGTTGGGTGGATTTGGTGAATTGGGTTGGTTTGATTTGGTGAATTGGATTGGTTGGGTTGGTTGGGTTGGAAGAATTGGGTTGATTGGATTGGTTGGATTGGGTGAATTGGGTTGGTTGGGTTAGTTGGGTTGGGTTGGGTTGATTTGGTGAATTGCATTGGTTGGATTGGGTTGTTTGTTTAATTGGGTTGATTGGATTGTTTGGATTGGGTGAATTGGGTTGATTGGGTTGGGTTGTTTGTTTAATTGGGTTGGTTGGGTTGGTTGGATTGGGTGAATTGGATTGGTTGGATTGGTTGGATTTGGTGAATTGGGTGAATTGCATTGGTTGGGTTGGGTTGGTTGGATTGGGTGAATTGGGTTGGTTGAGTTGGGTTGGGTTGGTTCAATTTGGTGAATTGGGTTGGTTGGGTTGGGTTGGTTGGGTGAATTGGGTTGGTTCGATTGGGTGATTTGGGTTGGTTGGGTTGGATTGGGTGAATTGGATTGGGTGAGTTGGGTTGGGTTGGGTTGGTTTGATTAGATTTGTTTGGTTGATTTGGTGAATTGGGTGAATTGGATTGGGTTGTGTTGGGTTGGTTGGGTGAATTGGGTTGGTTGGGTTGGTTGGGTTGGTTTGATTGGATGAATTGGATTGGTTGGGTTGGTTGGGTTTGTTCATTTGATTTGGTGAATTGCGTGAATTGGATTGGTTGGGTTGGGTTGTTTGATTTGTTTAATTGGGTGAATTGGGTTGGTTGGGTTGGTTTGGTTGGGTTTGTTCATTTGATTTGGTGAATTGGATGAATTGGATTGGTTGGGTTGGGTTGGTTGGGTTTGTTCATTTGATTTGGTGAATTGGATGAATTGGATTGGTTGGGTTGGGTTGTTTGATTTGTTTAATTGGGTGAATTGGATTGGTTGAGTTGGGTTGGGCTGGGTTGGTTTGATTTGGTGAATTGGGTTGGTTCAGTTGGGTGAATTGGGTTGGTTGGGTTGGTTTGATTGGCTTTGATTGGTTGATTTGGTGAATTGGGTGAATTGGTTTGGTTGGATTGGGTTGTTTGATTTGTTTAATTGGGTTGGTTGGGTTGGGTTCATTTGGTGAATTGGATTGGTTGGGTTTGGTGAATTGGGTTGCTGGGTTGGTTGAGTTGCGTTGCTTCGGTTGAGTTGCTCGAGTTGGGTCGCTCGAGTCGAGCCGCGCCCCTCGCCTCCAACCCCCACCCCCAACCCCAGGACGAACAAAGCACCCTCCAACTCCTCAAGAAACACCTCCTCACCGAACAAACCGTCGAGAACTACGAGGAGACCATCGCCCAGCTCTCCCGCCAATGCCGCGCCCTCCTGGAGCTCGGCCACCCCCAGAGGTCCGCCCGCCCCCTCCTCCTCCTCCTCCTCCTCCTCCCCGCCGCCGCCGCCCGGCGCCGCGCCGGCGCTGACGGCCGCTGTGTCCCCCCCTCGCCCAGCGAACAGGTCAGCAGGCGGCAGTCGCAGGTTGACCGGCTGTACGTGTCTCTGAAGGACCTGGTGGAGGAACGCAAGCTCCAGCTGGAGCAGCGCTATTGGCTCTACCAGCTCAACCGCGAGGTGGACGAGCTGGAGCACTGGATCGCCGAGAAGGAGGTGGTGGCCGGCTCGCCCGAGCTCGGCCAGGACTTCGAGCACGTCACGGTGAGCGGCGGCGGCGGCGGCGGGTGAGGTTTGGTGGGGTTGGAGAAGACGTGGTGGGGCCTCGGAGGAGTTCTCCCGGTGGGACGTGCCGCGGGGCGGGGGGGGGGGGAGCTGGTGCCGTTCCTTGAGGGGGGGTGCTGGTGACGTCTTGGTGGTCTTGGTGCCGCCCTGGTGGTCCCGGCACCGTCCTGGGGAGTCTTGGTGCAATCCCTGGTGGTTCTGGCGCTGTCCTGGTGGTGCTGGCGCCATCTCTGCCCCATCCTGGTGGTCCTGGCACCATCTCTGTCCCATCCTGGTGGTCCTGGCACCATCCTGGTGGTGCTGGCACCATCCTGGTGCTCCTGGCACCATCCCTGCCCCATTCTGAGGGTCCTGGCACCATCTCTGTCCCATCCTGGTGGTCCTGGCGCCATCCTGGTGGTCCTGGCGCCATCTCTGTCCCATCCTGGTGGTCCTGGCGCCATCCTGGTGGTCCTGGCACCACCCTGGTGGTGCTGGCGCCATCTCTGTCCCATCCTGGTGGTCCTGGCGCCATCCTGGTGGTCCTGGCGCCATCCGGGGGGTCCTGGTGCCACCCTGGTGCTCGTGGCGCCATCCCAGCACCATCCTGGTGGTCCTGGCACCATCCCTGCCCCATCTTGGTGCTCCTGGCGCCATCCTGGTGGTGCTGGCACCGTCTTGGTGGTCCTGGCACTATCCTGACACCATCCTGGTGGTCCTGGGACCATCTCTGTCCCATCCTGGTGGTCCTGGTGTCATCCTGGGAGACCTGGTGCCACCCTAGTGGTCCTGGCACCATGCCAGCACCATCCTGGTGGTCCTGACACCATCCTGGTGGTCCTGGCACCATCCTGGGGGTCCTGGCGCCACCCTGGGGGTCCTGGTGCCACCCTGGTGCTCGTGGCGCCATCCCAGCACCATCCTGGTGGTCCTGGCACCATCCCTGCCCCATTCTGGGGGTCCTGGGGCCATCTCTGTCCCATCCCGATGCTCCTGGCACCATCCTGGGGGTCCTGGCGCCATCCCAGCACCATCCCGATGCTCCTGGCACCATCCTGGTGGTTCTGGCACCATCTCTGTCCCATCTTGGTGCTCCTGGCGCCATCCTGGTGGTGCTGGCACCGTCTTGGTGGTCCTGGCACTATCCTGACACCATCCTGGTGGTCCTGGGACCATCTCTGTCCCATCCTGCTGGTCCTGGTGTCACCCTGGGGGACCTGGTGCCACCCTGGTGGTCCTGGCACCATGCCAGCACCATCCTGGTGGTCCTGGCACCATCCTGATGGTCCTGGCACCATCTCTGTCCCATCCTGGTGGTCCTGGAACCACCTGTGCCCCATTCTGGTGGTCCTGGCACCATCTCTGTCCCATCTTGGTGGTCCTGGTGCCATCTTGGTGCTCCTGGTACCATCCTGGTGGTCCTGGCACCATCCCTGCCACACCCTGGTGCTCCTGGCACCATCCTGGTGGTCCCGGCGCCATCTTGGTGGTCCTACCATCATCCCCACCCCACCTGGGGCTCCCAATCCTTGCCCACCCCTGCCCCCATGACCCCCATGACCCCATGACCCCATGACCCCCATGACCCCCCTGCCCCCATGACCCCATGACCCCATGACCCCCCTGCCCCCCATGACCCCCATGACCCCATGACCCCCCTGCCCCCATAACCGCCCTGCCCCCCTGCCCCATGACCCCCTGCCCCATGACCCCATGACCCCCCTGACCCCATGACCCCCCTGCCCCCATAACCGCCCTGCCCCCCTGCCCCATGACCCCCTGCCCCATGACCCCATGACCCCCCTGACCCCATGACCCCCCTGCCCCCATAACCGCCCTGCCCCCCTGCCCCATGACCCCCTGCCCCCCATGACCCCCTGCCCCCATGACCCCCATGACCCCATGACCCCATGACTCCATGACCCCCATGACCCCCTGCCCCTTGACCCCATGACCCCATGACCCCCTTGACCCCCATGACCCCCTTGACCCCCATGACCCCATGACCCCATGACCCCCCTGCCCCATGACCCTATGACCCCCATGACCCCATGACCCTCTGCCCCATGACCCCATGACCCCCATGACCCCATGACCCCATGACCCCCATGACCCCATGACCCCCTGACCCCACGACCCCCATGACCCCATGACCCTCTGCCCCATGACCCCATGACCCCCATGACCCCCATGACCCCCTGACCCCCTGACCCCCCTGCCCCATGACCCTATGACCCCCATGACCCCATGACCCTCTGCCCCATGACCCCATGACCCCCATGACCCCATGACCCCCATCACCCCATGACCCCATGACCCCCTGACCCCACGACCCCCATGACCCCATGACCCTCTGCCCCATGACCCCCATGACCCCCTGCCCCCATGACCCCTTGCCCCCATGACCCCATGACCCCCTGCCCCCATGACCCCATGACCCCCATGACCCCCATGACCCCATGACCCCCTGCCCCCCTGACCCCCATGACCCCCTGACCCCCATGACCCCCTGACCCCCTGGCCCCATGACCCCGTGCCCCCATGACCTCCCATGACCCCATGACCCCCATCACCCCCTGACCCCCATGACCCCATGACCCCCCTGCCCCATGACCCCCATGACCCCATGACCCCATGATCCCCTGCCCCCCTGCCCCATGACCCCATGACCCCATGACCCCCTGACCCCATGACCCCCATGACCCCAAAACCCCCATGACCCCATGACCCCCATGACCCCCTGTCCCCATGACCCCATGACCCCCATGACCCCATGACCCCATGACCTCCCATGACCCCCTGCCCCCCATGACCCCCTGCCCCCCTGACCCCATGACCCCATGACCTCCCATGACCCCCTGCTCCCCATGACCCCATGACCCCCTGCCCCTCTGCCCCCATGACCTCCCATGACCCCATGACCCCCCTGCCCCCCATCACCCCCATGACCTCCTATGACCCCATGACCTCCCATGACCCCATCACCCCATGACCCCCATGACCCCATGACCTCCCATGACCCCCCTGCCCCCCATGACCCCCATGACCCCATGACCCCCATGACCTCCCATAACCTCCCATGACCCCCATGACCTCCATGACCCCCATGACCCCATGACCCCATGACCCCATGACCTCCCATGACCCCCAACCGCCCCCTCAGCTGCTGCAGGAGAAGTTCCTGGAGTTCGCCAGCGAGACGGGCAGCGCCGGGCAGGAGCGGCTGGCCGCCGTCAACCAGCTGGTGGACGAGCTGATCGACTACGGGCACGCCGACGCGGCCGCCATCGCCGAGCGCAAGGACGGCGTCAACGAGGCCTGGGCCGAGCTGCTGGAGCTGATGGAGACGCGGGCGCAGCTGCTGGCGGCCTCGCGGGAGCTCCACAAGTTCTTCAGCGACTGCCAGGAGCTGCTGGCGCAGGTGGAGGAGAAGCGGCGGCGGCCGGAGGAGGAGGCGGCGGCGGCGGCGGCCGGAGGAGGAGGAGGAGAGGAGCGGGACGTGGAGGCGCTGGCGGCGCGGGTGCGGCGGCTGCAGGAGGGCGCGGCGCAGCTGCGGACGCTCTACGCCGGGGACAAGGCGGAGGCGATCGCCGGGCGGGAGCGGGAGGTGACGCGGGCGTGGCAGGAGCTGCTGGCGGCGCGGGAGGAGCGGCGGCGGCGGGCGGCGGGAGCGGCGGAGCGGGCGCGGTTCGGCGGAGCCGTCAGGGAGCTGCTGGCGTGGATGGAGGCGGCGACGCGGCAGATGGGAGCCGGGGAGAGGCCGAGGTACGGGGTGGGGTGGGGTGGGGTGGGGTGGGGTTTGGGTGGGGTTTGGGTCTCCGAGTGGAGATCCGGTTCCACCATGGAGCCAAGGTCCATGTCCTGGTCCATGAGGAGATGTGGTTCCACCATGAAGTCAAAGATGTGTCCTGGTCTATCTGGAGATCCGGTTCCACCATGGAGCCAAGGTCCATGTCCTGGTCCATGTGGAGATGTGGGTCAGGCATGGAGCCAAGGATGTGTCCTGGTCCATGTGGAGATCCGGTTCCACCATGGAGTCAAAGATGTGTCCTGGTCCGTGTGGAGATCCGGTTCCACCATGGAGCCAAGGTCCATGTCCTGGTCCATGTGGAGATCTGTGTCCACCGTGGAGTCAAGGTCCATGTCCTGGTCCATGTGGAGATCTGTGTCCACCATGGAGTCAAGGATGTGTCCTGGTCCATCTGGAGATCCGGTTCCACCATGGAGCCAAGGTCCATGTCCTGGTCCATCTGGAGATCTGGGTCCACCATGGAGCCAAGGTCCATGTCCTGGTCCGTGTGGAGATGTGGATCCACCATGGAGCCAAGGATCACGTCCTGGTCCATGTGGAGATCCGGTTCCACCATGGAGCCAAGGTCCTGTGTCCTGGTCCATGTGGAGATCCATGTCCACCATGGAGCCAAGGTCCATGTCCTGGTCCATGTGGAGATCTGTGTCCACCATGGAGCCAAGGATCACATCATGGTCCATCTGGAGATCTGGGTCCACCATGGAGCCAAGGTCCATGTCCTGGTCCATCTGGAGATCTGGGTCCACCGTGGAGTCAAAGATGTGTCCTGGTCCATGTGGAGATCCGGTTCCACCATGGAGCCAAGGTCCATGTCCTGGTCCATGTGGAGATCTGTGTCCACCATGGAGCCAAGGTCCTGTGTCCTGGTCCATGTGGAGATCCGGTTCCACCATGGAGCCAAGGTCCATGTCCTGGTCCATCTGGAGATCTGGGTCCACCATGGAGCCAAGGATGTGTCCTGGTCCATGAGGAGATGTGGATCCACCATGGAGCCAAGGTCCATGTCGTGGTCCATGTGGAGATCCGGTTCCACCATGGAGCCAAGGTCCATGTCCTGGTCCATCTGGAGATCTGTGTCCACCATGGAGCCAAGGTCCATGTCCTGGTCCATCTGGAGATCTGTGTCCACCATGGAGTCAAGGATGTGTCCTGGTCCATGTGGAGATCTGTGTCCACCATGGAGCCAAGGATGTGTCCTGGTCCATGTGGAGATCCGGTTCCACCATGGAGCCAAGGTCCATGTCCTGGTTCATGTTGAGATCCGGTTCCACCATGGAGCCAAGGTCCTGTGTCCTGGTCCATGTGGAGATCCGGTTCCACCATGGAGTCAAGGTCCTGTGTCCTGGTCCATGTGGAGATCCATGTCCACCATGGAGTCAAGGATGTGTCCTGGTCCATGTGGAGATCTGGGTCCACCATGGAGCCAAGGTCCATGTCCTGGTCCATGTGGAGATGTGGGTCAGGCATGGAGCCAAGGATGTGTCCTGGTCCATGTGGAGATGTGGGTCCACCATGGAGCCAAGGTCCATGTCCTGGTCCATGTGGAGATCCGGTTCCACCATGGAGCCAAGGTCCATGTCCTGGTCTATCTGGAGATGTGGGTCCACTGTGGAGCCAAGGATCACATCATGGTCCATGTGGCGATCTGTGTCCACCATGGAGCCAAGGTCCTGTGTCCTGGTCCATGTGGAGATCTGTGTCCACCATGGAGTCAAGGATGTGTCCTGGTCCATGTGGAGATCCGGTTCCACCATGGAGCCAAGGTCCATGTCCTGGTCCATGTGGAGATCTGTGTCCACCATGGAGTCAAGGATCACATCATGGTCCATCTGGAGATCTGGGTCCACCATGGAGCCAAGGTCCGTGTCCTGGTCCATGTGGAGATCTGTGTCCACCATGGAGTCAAGGATGTGTCCTGGTCCATGAGGAGATCCGTGTCCACCATGGAGCCAAGGATGTGTCCTGGTCCATGAGGAGATCCGTGTCCACCATGGAGCCAAGGATGTGTCCTGGTCCATGTGGAGATCCGGTTCCACCATGGAGCCAAGGTCCATGTCCTGGTCCATGTGGAGATCTGGGTCCACCATGGAGCCAAGGTTCATGTCCTGGTCCATGTGGAGATGTGGATGCACCATGGAGTCAAGGTCCATGTCGTGGTCCATGTGGAGATCCGGTTCCACCATGGAGCCAAGGTCCATGTCCTGGTCCATGTGGAGATCCGGTTCCACCATGGAGTCAAGGTCCTGTGTCCTGGCCCATGTGGAGATCTGTGTCCACCATGGAGCCAAGGATCACATCATGGTCCATGTGGAGATGTGGGTCTTGTCCCACCATGGAGCCAAGGTTCATGTCCTGGTCCATGTGGAGATGTGGATCCACCATGGAGCCAAGGTCCATGTCCTGGTCCATGTGGAGATCCATGTCCACCAGGGAGCCAAGGATGTGTCCTGGTCCGTGTGGAGATCTGGGTCCACCATGGAGCCAAGGATGTGTCCTGGTCTATCTGGAGATACGGTTCCACCATGGAGTCAAGGATGTGTCCTGGTCCATGTGGAGATCCAGTTCCACCATGGAGTCAAGGATGTGTCCTGGTCCATGTGGAGATCCGGTTCCACCCTAGAGCCAAGGTCCATGTCCTGGTCCATGTGGAGTCTGTGTCCACCATGGAGCCAAGGTCCTGTGTCCTGGTCCATGTGGAGTCTGTGTCCACCATGGAGCCAAGGTCCTGTGTCCTGGTCCATGTGGAGATCTGTGTCCACCATGGAGCCAAGGTCCTGTGTCCTGGTCCATGTGGAGATCTGTGTCCACCATGGAGCCAAGGTCCTGTGTCCTGGTCCGTGTGGAGATCTGTGTCCACCATGGAGTCAAGGATCACATCATGGTCCATGTGGAGATGTGGGTCTTGTCCCACCATGGAGCCAAGGTCCATGTCCTGGTCCATGAGGAGATGTGGGTCCACCATGGAGTCAAAGATGTGTCCTGGTCCATGTGGAGATCCGGCCGACCATGGAGTCAAGGATGTGTCCTGGTCCATCTGGAGATCTGTGTCCACCATGGAGCCAAGGTCCATGTCCTGGTCCATGTGGAGATCTGTGTCCACCATGGAGCCAAGGTCCATGTCCTGGTCCATGTGGAGATGTGGATGCACCATGGAGTCAAGGATGTGTCCTGGTCCATGTGGAGTCTGTGTCCACCATGGAGTCAAGGATCACATCATGGTCCATCTGGAGATCTGGGTCCACCATGGAGTCAAGGATGTGTCCTGGTCCATGTGGAGATCCGGTTCCATCATGGAGCCAAGGATGTGTCCACCATGGACCCAAGGACCACGTCCTGGTCCATCTGAGGATCCATGTCCACCATGGAGCCAAGGACCACGTCCTGGTCCATCTGAGGATCTGGATCCATGTCCACCATGGACCCAAGGACCACGTCCTGGTCCATCTGAGGATCCATGTCCACCATGGACCACGTCCTGGTCCATCTGAGGACCCGTGTCCACCATGGACCCTTCTCCACGCCCACCCCTGTCCCTCCCCTGCCCCAGGGACGTCTCCTCGGTGGAGCTGCTGATGAACGACCACCAAAGCCTGAAGACCGAGATGGAGGCGCAGGCCAAGAACGTGGCCACCTGCCTGGAGCTGGGCAAGAACCTGATCCTCAGCAAGAGCCCGGCGGCCGACGAGGTGCCCGGGGTGGGGTGGGGTGGGACGCGCGAGGAGAGGACGCGCGGGGGAACTTCGGGGGCGTCCCAACCCGCGTCCACCACCCGACGCAGATCAAAGCCAACATGGAGAAGCTCCTGGCGAAGAAGAAGGAGATGACGGAGAAGTGGGACAAGCACTGGGAGTGGCTGCAGCAGAGTGAGTGGTGGGACACCAGGTGGACATCGGGTGTTGGGTGGACATCAGGTGTTGGGGGGACATCGGGTGTTGGGGGACATCGGGTGTTGGATGGACATCGGGTGTTGGGGGGACATCGGGTGTTGGGGGGACATCAGGTGTTGGGGGACGTCAGGTGTTGGGTGGACATCAGGTGTTGGGTGGACATCAGGTGTTGGGTGGACATCGGGTGTTGGGGGACATCGGGTGTTGGGTGGACATCAGAGGTTGGGTGGACATCGGGTGTTGGGTGGACATCAGGTGTTGGGTGGACATTGGGTGTTGGGTGGACAGCAGATATTGGGTGGACATCGGGTGTTGGGTGGACAGCAGAGGTTGGGTGGACAGCAGATGTTGGGTGGACATCAGGTGTTGGGTGGACATCAGGTGTTGGGTGGACATCGGGTGTTGGGTGGACATCAGGTGTTGGGTGGACATCGGGTGTTGGGTGGACATCGGGTGTTGGGGGGACATTGGGTGTTGGGGGGACATCAGGTGTTGGGGGACGTCAGGTGTTGGATGGACATCAGGTGTTGGGTGGACATCGGGTGTTGGGGGACATCGGGTGTTGGGTGGACATCAGAGGTTGGGTGGACATCGGGTGTTGGGTGGACATCGGGTGTTGGGGGGACATCAGGTGTTGGGTGGACATCAGGTGTTGGGTGGACATCAGGTGTTGAGTGGACATTGGGTGTTGGGTGGACAGCAGATATTGGGTGGACATCAGAGGTTGGTTGGACATCAGGTGTTGGGTGGACATTGGGTTGTGGGAGTCAATTTATGAGGGACACCAAATGATGAGGAACACCAAATTATGGGTGACACCAAATTACGGGAGACACCAAATTATGGGGAACACCAAAAGATGGGTGATGCCAAACCATGGGAGCCACCAGACTATGGGTGCCACCAGACTATGGGTGCCACCAAACTATGGGTGACACCAAACTATGGGTGCCACCAAACGATGAGGGCCACCAGACCAAGGGTGACAGCAGACTATGGGTGACACCAAATTACTGGAGCCACCAGACTATGGGAGACATCAAATGATGGGGAACACCAAATGATGGGTGACACCAAAATATGAAGGACACCAAATTATGGGGAACGCCAAAAGATGGGTGACACCAAACGATGAGGGCCACCAGACCATGGGTGCCACCAGACCATGGGTGCCACCAGACCATGGGTGGCACCAGACCATGGGTGACACCAGACTGTAGGTGACACCAAATCATGGGTAACACCAAATGATGGGTGACACCAGACTATGGGTGACACCAAACTATGGGTGACACCAAACGATGAGAGCCACCAGACCATGGGTGACACCAGACCATGGGTGACACCAGACTGTCGGTGACACCAAATTATGGGGAACACCAAAAGATGGGTGACACCAAACGATGGGGAACACCAAATTATGGGTGACACCAAAAGACGGGAGCCACCAAACCATGGGTGCCACCAAACCATGAGAACCACCAAACCATGGGTGCCACCAAACCATGAGAACCACCAAACCATGGGTGCCACCAAACCATGGGTGCCACCAAACCATGAGAACCACCAAACCATGAGAACCACCAAACCATGGGTGCCACCAAACCATGGGTGCCACCAAACCATGAGATCCACCAAACCATGGGTGCTACCAAACCATGGGCTCCACCAAACCACGGGCTCCACCAAACCGCGGGCCCCGCCGGCCCCCCGAGGGCGACCTCCGGGAGGTGACGGGCGGCCGCGGCTGTGCCGGCAGCGCGCGAGGTGCACCAGTTCGCGCGGGACGCCGTGGTGGCCGACGCCTGGCTGACGGCCCAGGAGCCCCTGCTGAGGAGCCAGGAGCTGGGCGGCAGCGTGGACGAGGTGGAGCAGCTGATCCGGCGGCACGAGGCGTTCCGCAAAGCGGCGGCCGCCTGGGAGGAGAGGTTCAGCTCCCTGCGGCGTCTCACCACGGTACGCTGGGCGCCGGCCCGGCGATGTCCTCTGCGGTGGGACGCTGCTCCGGGGTGGGGACGACGGCGGGGGTGCAGCGGAGCGGTCTCCTCGTCCGGTTTTGGTCTTGGTGGTGGGCGTGGTTTTGTCGGCGGGTTTGTTGTCTTCATGTTTATCTTCATCTCCTTCTCCTTCTCCTTCTCCTTCTCCTTCTCCTTCTCCTTCTCCTTCTCCTTCTCCATCTCCGTCTCCGTCTCCGTCTCCGTCTCCATCTCCATCTCCATTTCCATCTCCATTTCCATCTCCACCCCATCTCCATCCCATCTCCATCTCTATAATCTCCATCATGTCCATCATCTCCATCATCTCCATCACCTCCATCTCTACCTCCACCATCTCCATCATCTCCACCTCCACCCCATCTCCATCTCCATCTCCATCATCTCCATCATCTCCATCCCATCTCGATCCCATCTCCATCATCTCCATCTCCATAATCTCCATCTCCGTCTCCATCTCCATAATTTCCATCTCCATCTCCATCTCCATCATCTCCATCATCTCCTTCATCTCCATCATCTCCATCACCTCCATCTCTACCTCCACCTCCACCACCATCTCCATCATCTCCATCATCTCCATCACCTCCATCTCTACCTCCACCTCCACCACCATCTCCATCATCTCCATCACCTCCATCTCTACCTCCACCATCTCCATCATCTCCACCTCCACCCCATCTCCATCCCATCTCCATCTCTATAATCTCCATCATGTCCATCATGGCCATCATCTCCACCTCCACCACCATCTCCACCTCCACCACCATCTCCATCTCCATCATCTCCATCATCTCCATCCCATCTCCATCTCTATAATCCCCATCATCTCCACCCCATCTCCATCCCATCTCCATCTCTATAATCTCCATCATCTCCATCATCTCCATCATCTCCATCTCCATCACCTCCATCTCCACCTCCACCATCTCCATCATCTCCACCTCCACCCCATCTCCATCCCATCTCCATCCCATCTCCATCATCTCCATCATCTCCATCTCCACCTCCACCACCATCTCCATCTCCATCATCTCCATCACCTCCATCATCTCCATCACCTCCATCTCTACCTCCACCATCTCCATCATCTCCACCTCCACCCCATCTCCATCCCATCTCCATCATCTCCATCATCTCCATCTCCATCCCATCTCCATCTCCACCTCCACCACCATCTCCATCTCCATCATCTCCATCATCTCCATCATCTCCATCATCTCCATCATCTCCATCACCTCCATCTCTACCTCCACCATCTCCATCATCTCCGCCTCCACCCCATCTCCATCCCATCTCCATCATCTCCATCTCCACCTCCACCACCATCTCCATCTCCATCATCTCCATCATCTCCATCACCTCCATCTCTACCTCCACCATCTCCATCATCTCCATCTCCATCATCTCCATCATCTCCATCATCTCCATCATCTCCATCTCCATCACCTCCACCCCACCGCCCCCACCCCCATCTCCTCGCAGCTGGAGAAGCTCAAAGCCGAGCAGACCAAACAACCCCCGGCTCCTCTGCTGACCCGAAAGTTCCTCGGCGAACCTCCGGGAGCGGCCGACCCTCGGCGGCCGGAGCCGCGCGTCGCCTACGTCCGGCACGAGCTGCGGCCGGAGCGCCTCCGGCCCGAGCTCGACCGCGTCCGGCCGCCGGCCGCCGACGCCGAACCTCTGCCGGCCGCCGCCGCCGCCGCCGTCGCCGACGATTCCCCGGCGGCTCCCGAGGCCGAGGAACCGGGCGACGCGCGGCCGGAGCGGCGCCGGGAACGCCGCGAGCGCCGCTTGGAACGGCAGGAGTCCAGCGAGCCCGAGGCGCCGCGGCACGACGGGAAGGGCGGAGGGTGAGCGCGGCGATGGCGCCGGGGAGGGGACGGAGAGGGGACGGCGCGGCGGTGACCGAGTTGTCCTCTCCAGCAGCAAAGCCACCCTGGCCGACATCGTGGAGCAGCTGCAGGAGAAGGAGGCGGGCGGCGCCGCGCCGGCCTCGGTGAGTCCTCGGGGGGGGTTTTGGTGTCGCCGTGGATGGGTCTTGGAGTGGCTTTGGATGGTTCTTGGGGTCACCTCGGTGGCGCCTTGGAGATCCTTCATTGTCCTCTCCGTGTCTTGATGGGGATCCCATGGTTGTCCCCTTCGTGTCCTGCTGGAGATCCTTTGTTGTCCTCTCCATGTCCCACTGGAGATTCCTCAGTGTCCTACTGGAGATCCCCCAGGGTCCCCTGATTGTCCCCTCCATGTCCCACTGGATGTCCTCTCATTGTCCCACTGAAGATCCCTCCATGTCCCACTGAAGCTCCCCTCGTTGTCCTCTCCACGTCCCACTGGAGGTCCCTCATTGTCCCACTGGAGATCCCTCATTGTCCCCTCCATGTCCTAATGGAGATCCCTCATTGTCCCCTCATTGTCCTCTCCATGTCCTACTGGAGGTCCCTCAATGTCCTACTGAAGATCCCCCAGATGTCCCCTCATTGTCCCCTCATTGTCCCACTGAAGATCCCCTCCATGTCCCACTGGAGCTCCCCTCGTCATCCTCTCCACGTCCCACTGGAGGTCCCTCATTGTCCTATTGGAGATCCCTCATTGTCCTCTCCATGTCCCACTGGAGATCCCTCAGTGTCTCCTCATTGTCCTCTCCATGTCACCTTGGAGATCCTTCATTGTCCTCTTCCATGTCTTGATGGGGATCCCCTGGTTGTCCCCTTCGTGTCCTGCTGGAGAACCGTCAGTGTTCTACTGGAGATCCCTCATTGTCCCCTCCATGTCCCCCTGGATGTCCCCTCACTATCCCCTCAATGTCCTCTCCATGTCCTACTGGAGACCCCTCATTGTCCCCTCAAAGTCCTACTGAAGATCCCCCAGATGTCCCCTCATTGTCCTACTGAAGATCCCCTCATTGTCCTCTCATTGTCCCCTCATTGTCCCACTGGAGATCCATCAGTGTCCCACTGAAGATCCTCTCATTGTCCCCTCATTGTCGTACTGAAGATCCCTCATTGTCCTCTCATTGTCCCACTGAAGATCCCTCATTGTCCTCTCCATGTCCCACTGGAGATCCATCAGTGTCCCACTGAAGATCCCTCACTGTCCTCTCCATGTCCCACTTGAGATCCCTCACTGTCCCCTCATTATCCCCTCATTGTTCTACTGGAGATCCCCTCATTGTCCCCTCCATGTCCCACTGAAGCTCCCCTCATTGTCCTCTCCACGTCCCCCTGGATGTCCCCTCATTGTCCCACTGGAGATCCCTCATTGTCCCCTCCATGTCCTAATGGAGATCCCCTCATTGTCCTCTCCACGTCCCCCTGGATGTCCCCTCATTGTCCCACTGGAGGTCCCTCCATGTCCTACTGAAGATCCCCCAGATGTCCCCTCATTGTCCCCTCCATGTCCCACTGAAGATCCCTCCATGTCCCACCGAAGCTCCCCTCGTCGTCCTCTCCACGTCCCACTGGAGATCCCTCATTGTCCCCTCCATGTCCCACTGAAGCTCCCCTCGTCATCCTCTCCACGTCCCACTGGAGATCCCTCATTGTCCCCTCATTGTCCCACTGAAGATCCCCTCGTTGTCCTCTCCACATCCTACTGAAGATCCCCTCCATGTCCTACTGAAGATCCCCCAGATGTCCCCTCATTGTCCCCTCATTGTCCCACTGGAGATCCCTCATTGTCCTGCTGAAGATCCCTCATTGTCCCACTGGAGGTCCCTCCACATCCTACTGAAGATCCCCTCCATGTCCTACTGAAGCTCCCCTCATTGTCCTCTCATTGTCCCCTCATTGTTCCCTCCATGTCCCACTGAAGATCCCTCATTGTCCCACTGAAGATCCCCTCGTTGTCCTCTCCACGTCCCCCTGGATGTCCCCTCATTGTCCCACTGAAGATCCCTCATTGTCCCACTAGAGATCCACCAGATGTCCCCTCATTGTCTCCTCCATATCCTACTGAAGCTCCCCTCATTGTCCCCTCCATGTCCCACTGAAGATCCCTCATTGTCCCACTGAAGCTCCCCTCGTTGTCCTCTCCACGTCCCACTGGAGATCCCTCATTGTCTCCTCCATGTCCTACTGAAGCTCCCCTCATTGTCCTCTCATTGTCCCACTGAAGATCCCCTCGTTGTCCTCTCCACATCCTACTGAAGATCCCCTCCATGTCCCACTGAAGCTCCCCTCGTCGTCCTCTCCACGTCCTACTGGAGATCCCTCATTGTCTCCTCCATGTCCTAATGGAGATCCCCTCATTGTCCTCTCCACGTCCCCCTCATTGTCCCACTGAAGATCCCTCATTGTCCTACTGAAGATCCCCCAGATGTCCCCTCATTGTCCCCTCATTGTCCTACTGAAGATCCCTCATTGTCCTCTCCATGTCCTAATGGAGATCCCCTCATTGTCCTCTCCACGTCCCCCTGGATGTCCCCTCATTGTCCCACTGGAGGTCCCTCCATGTCCTACAGAAGATCCCCCAGATGTCCCCTCATTGTCCCCTCCATGTCCTACTGGAGATCCCTCATTGTCCCCTCATTGTCTCCTCCATGTCCCACTGGAGATCCCTCATTGTCCTACTGAAGATCCCCTCATTGTCCTCTCATTGTCTCCTCCATGTCCCACTGGAGATCCATCAGTGTCCCACTGAAGATCCCTCATTGTCCTCTCCATGTCCCCCTGGAGATCCCCTCATTGTCCCCCTGGAGATCCCTCATTGTCCTCTCCATGTCCTACTGGAGATCCCTCCGTGTCCTGCTGGATGTCCCCTCATTGTCCCCTCATTGTCCCCTCCATGTCCTACTGAAGATCCCTCATTGTCCCACTGGAAATCCCTCATTATCCCCTCATTGTCCTACTGAAGATCCCCTCATTGTCCTCTCCACATCCTACTGAAGATCCCTCCATGTCCCACTGAAGCTCCCCTCATCGTCCTCTCCACGTCCCACCGCACGTCCCACCGCGCGTCCCCTCACCGTCCCTGTCCCCTCGCAGCCCCGCGACCGCGACTCGCCGGCCCGTCTCCCCGCCGGCCCCGAGGCCCTGCCGGAGCGGACGCCGCGTCCCGAGCGTCCCCGCGCCCGCGACCGGCCCAAACCTCGGCGCCGGCCGCGCCCCAAGGACTCGGCGCAGGCCCCGGGGGAACCGCGGCGCTCGCGGTCGGCGCCGGCGCAGGGCAGCGCTCCTCCGCCGCCGCCGCCGCCGCCGGCGCACACGGTGACGCACGAGGGCTTCCTGCTGCGCAAGCACGAGCTGGACGGCGCCGGCAAGAAGGCGTCCAACAGGTCTGGGGTTCATCGAGGGTTGGGGTTCATCAAGGGTTGGGGGTTCACCAAGAGTCAGGGTTCTCCAAGAGCTGGGGTTCATCAAGGGTTGGGGTTCTTCAAGGGTTGGGGTTCAAGGGTTGGGGTTCTTCAAGGCTTGGGGTTCATCAAGGGCTGGGGTTGACCAAGAGTTGGGGTTCATCAAGGGTTGGAGGTACATCAAGGGTTGGGGTTCAACAAGAGTTGAGGGTTCAGGAAGGGTTGGGCTTCATGAAGACTTGGGGGTTCACCAAAGGTTGGGGTGTATCAAGGGTCAAGCAGAATTTGGAGGTTCACCAAGAGTTGGGGGTTCTTAAAGAGTTGGGGTTCACCAAGGGTTGGGGTTCATCAAAGGTTGGGGTGCATCAAGGGTTGGGGTGCAACAAGAGTTGAGGTGTAACAAGGGTTGGGGTACATCAAGAGTTGGGGCTCACCAAGGGTTGGGGGTTCATCAAGGGTTGGGGTTCAACAAGGGTTGGAGTTCATCAAGAGTTGAGTTTCACCAAGAGTTGGGGTTCATCACGAGTTGGGGGTTCTTCAAGAGTTGGGGTTGATCAAGAGTTGGGGTTCACCAAGAGTTGAGGGTTCTTCAAGAGTTGGGGTTCATCAAGAGTTGGGGTTCACCAAGAGTTGGGGTTCATCAAAGGTTGGGGTGCATCAAGGGTTGGGGTGCATCAAGGGTTGGGGGTTCTTCAAGGGTTGGAGGTTCACCAAGAGTTGGGGTTCTCCAAGAGCTGGTGTTCTCCAAGAGTTGGGGTTCATCAAAGGTTGGGGTGCACCAAGAATTGGGGTTCATCAAAGGTTGGGGTGCATCAAGGGCTGGGGTTCATCAAGGGTTGGGGTTCAACAAGGGTTGGGGTTCATAAATGGTCCACCAGAATTTGGGGGTTCACCAAGAGTTGGGGTCCACCAAGAGGTGGGGTTCCACCAAGAATTGGGGTTTCACCAATAGTTGTGGTTCCACCAAGACTTGTGTTTCCACCAAGAGCTGGGGTTCCACCAAGAGATGGGGTTCACCAAGAGTCGTGGGTCCACCAAGAGTTGGGGTTCTCCAAGAGTCGTGGGTCCACCAAGAGTTGGGGTTCCACCAAGAGTTGGGGTTCACCAAGAGTTTGGGTTCACCAAGAGATGGGGTTCACCAAGAGTTGGGGTTCCACCAAGACTTGGGGTTCACCAAGGGTTGGGGTTCATCAATGGTCCACCAGAATTTGGGGGTTCACCAAGAGTTGGAGTTCCACCAAGACTTGGGGTTTCACCAAGAGCTGGGGTTCACCTAGAGTTGGGGGTCCACCAAGAATTGGGGTTCCACCAAGAGATGGGGTTCACCAAGAGTTGGGGTTCTCCAAGAGTCGTGGGTCCACCAAGAGTTGGGGTTCCACCAAGACTTGGGGTTCACCAAGAATTGGGGTTCCATCAAGAATTGGGGTTCACCAAGAGTTGGGGTTCCACCAAGACTTGGGGTTCCACCAAGAGCTGGGGTTCACCAAGAGTTGGGGTTCACCAAGGGTTGGGGTTCATCAATGTTCCACCAGAATTTGGGGGTTCACCAAGACTTGGGGTCCACCAAGAGCTGGGGTTCCACCAAGAGCTGGGGTTCACCAAGAGTTGGGGTTCACCAAGGGTTGGGGGTTCATCAATGTTCCACCAGAATTTGGGGGTTCCACCAAGACTTGGGGTCCACCAAGAGTTGGGGTTCACCAAGAGCTGGGGTTTCACCAAGAGTTGGGGTCCACCAAGACTTGGGGTTCACCAAGGGTTGGGGGTTCACCAATGTTCCACCAGAATTTGGGGGTTCACCAAGAATTGGTGGTTCACCAAGAGTTGGGGTTCCACCAAGACTTGGGGTTCACCAAGAATTGGGGTTCCACCAAGAGTTGGGGTTCACCAAGAGCTGGGGTTCACCAAGAGTTGGAGTTCCACCAAGAGTTGGGGTTCTCCAAGGGTTGGGGTTCCACCAAGAGTTGGGGTCCACCAAGAGTTGGGGTTCTCCAAGGGTTGGGGTTCATCAATGGTGAACTAGAATTTGGGAGTTCATCAAGGGTTGGGGTTCACCAAGAATTGGGGTTCCACCAAGAATTGGGTTTCCACCAAGAGCTGGGGTTTCACCAAGAGTTGGGGTTCACCAAGAATTGGGGTTCCACCAAGAGTTGGGGTTCCAGCAAGAGTTGGAAGTTCATCAAGAGTTGGGGTTCCACCAAGAGCTGGGGTTCCACCAAGACTTGGGGTTCCACCAAGAGTCGGGGGTTCTCCAAGGGTTGGGGTTCATCAATGTTCCACCATAATTTGGGGGTTCACCAAGAGCTGGGCTTCCACCAAGACTTGATTTCACCAAGGGTTGGGGTTCATCAATGGTGAACCAGAATTTGGGAGATCATCAAGGGTTGGGGTTCACCAAGAATTGGGGTTCACCAAGAGCTGGGGTTCCACCAAGAGTTGGGGTTCCACCAAGAGTTGGGGTCCACCAAGAGTTGGGGTTCACCAAGAGTTGGGGGTTCTCCAAGGGTTGGGGTTCATCAATGTTCCACCAGAATTTGGGGGTTCACCAAGAGTTGGGGTTCCACCAAGAATTGGGGTTTCACCAAGAGCTGAGGGTTCACCAAGGGTTGGGGTTCATCAATGGTCCACCAGTATTTGGGGGTTCACCAAGAGCTGGGGTTCCACCAAGAACCGGGGTTCCACCAAGACTTGGAGTTCCACCAAGAGCTGGGGTTCCACCAAGACTGGGGGTTTCACCAAGAATTGGGGTTCACGAAGGGTTGGGATTCCACCAAGAATTGGGGTTCCACCAACACTTGGGGTTCCACCAAGGGTTGGGGTTCATCAATGGTCCACCAGAATTTGGGGGTTCACCAAGAGCTGGGCTTCCACCAAGGGTTGGGGTTCACCAAGAGTTGGGGTTCATGAAGGGTTGGGGTTCATCAATGTTCCACCAGAATTTGGGGGTTCACCAAGAGCTGGGGTTCCACCAAGAATTGAGGTTTCACCAAGAGTTGGGGTTCACCAAGGGTTGGGGTTCATCAATGTTCCACCAGAATTTGGGGGTTCACCAAGAGCTGGGTTTCCACCAAGAGCTGGGGTTCCACCAAGACTTGGGGTTCTCCAAGGGTTGGGGTTCACCAAGGGTTGGGGTTCATCAATGTTCCTCCAGAATTTGGGGGTTCACCAAGAGTTGGGGTTCACCAAGAGTTGGGGTTCACCAAGAGCTGGGGTTTCACCAAGAGTTGGGGTTCACCAAGAGTTGGGGTTCACCAAGAGCTGGAGGTTCTCCAAGGGTTGGGGTTCATCAATGGTCCACCAGAATTTTGGGGTTCACCAATAGTTGGGGTCCACCAAGAATTGGGGGTCCACCAAGAACTCGGGTTCCACCAAGAGTTGGGGTTCACCAAGACTTGGGGTTTCACCAAGAGTTGGGGTTCCACCAAGACTTGGGTTTCCACCAAGAGTTGGGGTTCACCAAGACTTGGGGTTCCACCAAGAGCTGGGGTTCCACCAAGACTTGGGGTTCACCAAGACTTGGGGTTCCACCAAGAGTTGGAGTTCCAAGAGTTGGGTTCCACCAAGAGCTGGAGGTCCACCAAGAGTTGGGGGTTCTCCAAGGGTTGGGGTTCATCAGTGGTGAACCAGAATTTGGGAGTTCATCAAGGGTTGGGGTTCATCAAGGGTTGGGGTTCACCAAGAGCTGGGGTTCCACCAAGAGCAGGGGTTCCACTGTTACTCAGTGACATTCCACCAAGACTTGGGGTTCCACCAAGAATTGGGGTTTCACCAAGAGTTGGAGTTCCAAGAGTTGGGGTTCCACCAAGAATTGGGGTTCACCAAGAATTGGGGGTTCACCAAGAGTTGGGGTTCCACCAAGACTTGGGGTTCCACCAAGAGTTGGGGTTCCACCAAGACTTGGGGTTCCACCAAGAGCTGGGGTTCCACCAAGACTTGGGGTTCACCAAGACTTGGGGTTCCACCAAGAGTTGGAGTTCCAAGAGTTGGGTTCCACCAAGAGCTGGAGGTCCACCAAGAGTTGGGGGTTCTCCAAGGGTTGGGGTTCATCAGTGGTGAACCAGAATTTGGGAGTTCATCAAGGGTTGGGGTTCATCAAGGGTTGGGGTTCACCAAGAGCTGGGGTTTCACCAAGAGTTGGAGTTCCACCAAGAGTTGGGGTTCACCAAGAGCTGGGGGTTCGCCAAGGGTTGGGGTTCATCAATATTCCACCAGAATTTGGGGGTTCACCAAGAGTTGGGGTCCACCAAGACTTGGGGTTCACCAAGAGCTGGGGTTCCACCAAGAGTTGGGGTCCACCAAGAGTTGGGGTTCCACCAAGAGCTGGAGGTCCACCAAGACTTGGGGTTTACCAAGGGTTGGGGTTCATCAATGTTCCACCAGAATTTGGGGGTTCACCAAGAGCTGGGGTTCCACCAAGAGTTGGGGTTCCACCAAGAATTGGGGTTTCACCAACACTTGGGGTTCACCAAGAGTTGGGCTCCACCAAGAGTTGGGTTCCACCAAGAGTTGGGGTTCACCAATGTTCCACCAGAATTTGGGGGTTCACCAAGAGTTGGGGTTCACCAAGAGTTGGGGTTCATCAATGGTCCACCAGAATTTGGGGGTACACCAAGAGTTGGGCTCCACTAAGAGTTGGGTTCCACCAAGAGTTGGGGTTCCACCAAGAGTTGGGGTTCATCAATGGTCCACCAGAATTTGGGGGTTCACCAAGAGTTGGGCTCCACCAAGAGTTGGGGTTCCACCAAGAACTGGGGTTCCACCAAGAACTGGGGTTCCACCAAGAATTTGGGTTCCACCAAGAGTTGGGGTTCACCAAGAGTTGGGGTCCACCAAGAGTTGGGGTTCCACCAAGAATTGAGGTTTCACCACGAGCTGGGGTTCCACCAAGAGTTGGGGTTCCACCAAGGGTTGGGGTTCACCAAGAGCTGGGGTTCCACCAAGAGCTGGGGTTTCACCAAGACTTGGGGTTCACCAAGAGTTGGGGGTTCTCCAAGGGTTGGGGTTCCACCAAGAATTGAGGTTTCACCAAGAACCGGGGTTCCACCAAGAGCTGGGGTTCACCAAGAGCTGGGCTTCCACCAAGACTGGGGTTCACCAAGGTTGGGGTTCATCAATGTTCCACCAGAATTTGGGGGTTCACCAAGAGTTGGGGTTCCACCAAGAGTTGGGGTTCCACCAAGAATTGGGGTTCCACCAAGAATTGAGGTTTCACCAAGAACCGGGGTTCCACCAAGAGCTGGGCTTCCACCAAGGGTTGGGGTTCCACCAACAATTGGGGTTCACCAAGACTTGGGGTTCACCAAGAGTTGGGGTTCCACCAAGACTTGGGGTTCACCAAGAATTGGGGGTTCTCCAAGGGTTGGGGTTCATCAATGGTGAACCAGAATTTGTGAGTTCATCAAGGGTTGGGGTTCATCAAGGGTTGGGGTTCACCAAGAGTTGGGGTTCACCAAGACTTGGGGTTCCACCAAGAATTGGGGGTTCTCCAAGGGTTGGGGTTCATCAATGGTCCACCAGAATTTGGGGGTTCCACCAAGACCCGGCCTCCCCCCTACAATCCGAGCTCCACCACTCCTCCGAATTTCTCCCAACCTTCCCCCTCCATCAACCTTGAACCCCCCCAAAAAAACCCCCCCGATTCCACCGAACCCCCCAGAACCCCCCCGAGAACCTCGGTGGTCACCTCGTGTCCCACCTCGAGCAGGTCCTGGGTCAACCTCTACTGCGTCCTGGCCAAGGGCGACCTGGGCTTCTACAAGGACTCCAAGGGGCCGGTGGCCGGCGCCACGCACGCCGGCGAGCCGCTGCTGAGCCTCCACCGCGCCGCCGCCGCCGTCGCCGGCGACTACAAGAAGAAGAAGAACGTCTTCAAGCTCAGGTGGGCGCCGGGCTGGGGGCCTCTTCTCTTGGGGTGGTGGGTGGTGGTTTTGGGGTCTCCTGGTGGTGGTTTTGGGGTCTCCTGGGGGTTTGGGTGGGTTCTGGTGTCACTTTTGGGGTCTCCTGATGTCAGTTTTGGGGTCTCCTGGTGATGTTGGTGGGTTCATTTTTGGGGTCTCTTATGTCGCTTTTGGGGTCTCCTGATGGTTTGGGTGGGTTCTGGTGTCGCTTTTGGGGTCTCCTGATGTCGCTTTTGGGGTTCCTGGTGTCACTTTTGGGGTCTCCTGATGGTTTGGGTGGGTTCTGATGTCGCTTTTGGGGTTCCTGATGTCACTTTTGGGGTCCCCTGATGTCAATTTTGGGGTCTCCTGTTGATTTGGGTGGGTTCTGATGTCACCTTTGGGGTCTCCTGATGGTTTGGGTGGGTTCTGGTGCTGCTTTTGGGGTCTCCTGATGTCGCTTTTGGGGTCTCCTGGTGTCAGTTTTGGGGTCTCCTGATGATTTTGGTGGGTTCTGATGCCACTTTTTGGAGTCCCTGACACCATTTTTGGGGTCTCTGATGTCGCTTTTGGGGTCTCCTGTGGATATGGGTGGGTTCTGGTGTCACTTTTTGGGGTTCCTGGTGTCAGTTTTGGGGTCTCCTGTGGATATGGGTGGGTTCTGGTGTCGCTTTTGGGGTCTCCTGATGTCACTTTTGGGGTCTCCTGGTGGTTTGGGTGGGTTCTGGTGTTGCTTTTTGGGGTCTCTGATGTCGCTTTTGGGGTCTCCTGATGTCGCTTTTGGGGTCTCCTGATGGTTTGGGGTCTCCTGATGTCGCTTTTGGGGTTCCTGATGTCAATTTTGGGGTCTCCTGGTGATTTTGATGGGTTCTGGTGTCGCTTTTGGGGTCTCCTGATGGTTTGGGTGGGTTCTGGAGTCGCTTTTGGGGTCTCCTGATGTCAGTTTTGGGGTCTCCTGTTGATTTGGGGTCTCTGATGCCACTTTTGGGGTCTCCTGATGGTTTGGGTGGGTTCTGATGTCGCTTTTGGGGTTCCTGATGTCACTTTTGGGGTCTCCTGTTGATTTTGATGGGTTCTGGTGTCATTTTTGGGGTCTCTGATGTCACTTTTGGGGTCTCCTGTTGATTTGGGTGGGTTCTGGTGCTGCTTTTGGGGTTCCTGATGTCAGTTTTGGGGTCTCCTGTTGATTTTGATGGGTTCTGGTGTCACTTTTGGGGTCTCCTGGTGGTTTGGGTGGGTTCTGGTGTCACTTTTTGGGGTTCCTGATGTCACTTTTGGGGTCTCCTGATGATTTTGGTGGGTTCTGATGCCACTTTTTGGAGTCCCTGACACCATTTTTGGGGTCTCTGATGTCACTTTTGGGGTCTCCTGATGGTTTGGGTGGATTCTGGTGTCACTTTTGGGGTCTCCTGTTGATTTTGATGGGTTCTGGTGTCACTTTTGGGGTCTCCTGATGTCAGTTTTGGGGTCTCCTGTGGATATGGGTGGGTTCTGGTGTCGCTTTTGGGGTCTCCTGATGTCAGTTTTGGGGTCTCCTGATGTCACTTTTGGGGTCTCCTGATGGTTTGGGTGGGTTCCTGATGTCAATTCTGGGTTCTGGTGTCACTTTTGGGGTCTCCTGATGTCACTTTTGGGGTCTCCTGGTGATTTGGATGGGTTCTGATGTCACTTTTGGGGTCTCCTGATGGTTTGGGTGGGTTCTGGAGTCACTTTTGGGGTCTCCTGATGGCACTTTTGGGGTCTCCTGATGTCAGTTTTGGGGTCTCCTGATGGTTTGGGTGGGTTCTGGTGTCGCTTTTTGGGGTTCCTGATGTCACTTTTGGGGTCTCCTGATGTCACTTTTGGGGTTCCTGACGTCGCTTTTGGGGTCTCCTGTTGATTTTGATGGGTTCTGGTGTCATTTTTGGGGTCTCTGATGTCACTTTTGGGGTCTCCTGTTGATTTGGGTGGGTTCTGGTGTCGCTTTTTGGGGTTCCTGATGTCAGTTTTGGGGTCTCCTGGTGATTTTTGTGGGTTCTGGTGTCACTTCTGGGTTCTGATGTCACTTTTGGGGTCTCCTGGTGATTTGGGTGGGTTCTGGTGTCACTTTTGGGGTCTCCTGATGTCACTTTTGGGGTCTCCTGATGGTTTGGGTGGGTTCTGATGCCACTTTTTGGAGTCCCTGACACCATTTTTGGGGTCTCCTGATGTCAGTTTTGGGGTCTCCTGATGGTTTGGGTGGGTTCTGGTGTCAGTTTTGGGGTCTCTGATGTCAGTTTTGGGGTCTCCTGGTGATTTTGATGGGTTCTGATGTCACTTTTGGGGTCTCCTGATGGTTTGGGTGGGTTCTGGTGTCACTTTTTGGGGTCTCCTGGTGACTTTGGTGGGTTCTGGTGTCACTTTTGGGGTCTCCTGTTGATTTTGATGGGTTCTGGTGTCACTTTTGGGGTCTCCTGATGGCTTGAGTGGGTTCTGGCGTCGCTTTTTGGGGTTCCTGATGTCAGTTTTGGGGTCTCCTGATGGTTTGGGTGGGTTCTGGAGTCACTTTTGGGGTCTCCTGATGTCAGTTTTGGGGTCTCCTGATGTCAGTTTTGGGGTCTCCTGATGGTTTGGGTGGGTTCTGGTGTCGCTTTTTGGGGTTCCTGATGTCACTTTTGGGGTTCCTGACGTCGCTTTTGGGGTCTCCTGTTGATTTTGATGGGTTCTGGTGTCATTTTTGGGGTCTCTGATGTCACTTTTGGGGTCTCCTGTTGATTTGGGTGGGTTCTGGTGCTGCTTTTGGGGTCTCCTGATGTCAGTTTTGGGGTCTCCTGGTGACTTTGGTGGGTTCTGATGCCACTTTTTGGAGTCCCTGACACCATTTTTGGGGTCTCTGATGTCACTTTTGGGGTCTCCTGATGGTTTGGGTGGGTTCTGGTGTCGCTTTTTGGGGTTCCTGGTGTCAGTTTTGGGGTCTCCTGTGGATATGGGTGGGTTCTGATGTCACTTTTGGGGTCTCTTGGTGATTTGGGTGGGTTCTGATGTAATTTTTGGGGTCTCCTGATGTCACTTCCGGGGTTCCTGATGTCACCTTTGGGGTCTCCTGATGGTTTGGATGGGTTCTGGTGCCACTTTTGGGGTTCCTGATGTCAGTTTTGGGATCTCTTATGGACTTTGGTAGGATCTGATGTCACTTTTGGGGTCTCCTGGTGGTTTGGGTGGGTTCTGGTGTCACTTTTGGGGTTCCTGATGTCACTTTTGGGGTCTCCTGGTGATTTGGGCGGGTTCTGATGTCAGTTTTGGGGTCTCTGATGTCACTTTTGGGGTCTCCTGTGGATATGGGTGGGTTCTGGTGTCACTTTTGGGGTTCCTGGTGTCAGTTTTGGGGTCTCCTGATGATTTTGGTGGGTTCTGATGCCACTTTTTGGAGTCCCTGACACCATTTTTGGGGTCTCTGATGTCAATTTTGGGGTCTCCTGGTGTCAGTTTTGGGGTCTCCTGTGGATATGGGTGGGTTCTGATGTCACTTTTGGGGTCTCCTGTGGATATGGGTGGGTTCTGGTGTCACTTTTTGGAGTCCCTGACACCATTTTTGGGGTCTCTGATGTCACTTTTGGGGTCTCCTGGTGATTTGGGTGGGTTCTGATGCCACTTTTTGGAGTTCCTGACACCATTTTGGGGGTCTCTGATGTCAGTTTTGGGGTCTCCTGATGGTTTGGGTGGGTTCTGGTGTCACTTCTGGGTTCTGGTGTCGCTTTTTGGGGTTCCTGATGTCGCTTTTGGGGTTCCTGATGTCACTTTTGGGATCTCTTGTGGACTTTGGTAGGATCTGATGTCGCTTTTGGGGTCTCCTGATGTCAATTTTGGGGTCTCCTGATGGTTTGGGTGGGTTCTGATGTCACTTTTGGGGTCTCCTGATGTCACTTTTTGGAGTCCCTGACACCATTTTTGGGGTTCCTGATGTCAGTTTTGGGGACTCCTGTTGATTTGGGTGGGTTCTGATGTCACTTTTTGGGGTCTCCTGGTGACTTTGGTGGGTTCTGGTGTCGCTTTTGGGGTTCCTGATGTCACTTTTGGGGTCTCCTGATGTCACTTTTGGGGTTCCTGACGTCGCTTTTGGGGTCTCCTGTTGATTTTGATGGGTTCTGGTGTCATTTTTGGGGTCTCTGATGTCACTTTTGGGGTCTCCTGTTGATTTGGGTGGGTTCTGGTGTCGCTTTTTGGGGTTCCTGATGTCAGTTTTGGGGTCTCCTGGTGATTTTTGTGGGTTCTGGTGTCACTTCTGGGTTCTGATGTCACTTTTGGGGTCTCCTGGTGATTTGGGTGGGTTCTGGTGTCACTTTTGGGGTCTCCTGATGTCACTTTTGGGGTCTCCTGATGGTTTGGGTGGGTTCTGATGCCACTTTTTGGAGTCCCTGACACCATTTTTGGGGTCTCTGATGTCACTTTTGGGGTCTCCTGATGTCAGTTTTGGGGTCTCCTGGTGACTTTGGTGGGTTCTGGTGTCAGTTTTGGGGTCTCTGATGTCAGTTTTGGGGTCTCCTGGTGATTTTGATGGGTTCTGATGTCACTTTTGGGGTCTCCTGATGGCTTGAGTGGGTTCTGGTGTCACTTTTGGGGTTCCTGGTGTCAGTTTTGGGGTCTCCTGGTGACTTTGGTGGGTTCTGGTGTCACTTTTGGGGTCTCCTGATGTCACTTTTGGGGTCTCCTGATGTCACTTTTGGGGTCTCCTGATGATTTTGGTGGGTTCTGATGCCACTTTTTAGAGTCCCTGACACCATTTTTGGGGTTCCTGATGTCACTTTTGGGGCCTCTGATGTCAATTTTGGGGTCTCCTGATGGTTTGGGTGGGTTCTGGCCACGGTGACCACGTCCCTGAGCCCCGGTGGCCACAGTGACCACGTCCATGAGCTCTGGTGGCCACGTCCCTGAACCCCGGTGGCCACGGTGACCACGTTCCTGAGCCCTGGTGGCCACTGTGACCACGTCCCTGAGCCCCGGTGGCCACGGTGACCACGTCCCTGAGCCCTGGTGGCCACGGTGACCACGTCCATGAACCCCGGTGGCCACGGTGACCACGTCCCTGAGCCCTGGTGGCCACGGTGACCACGTCCCATAACCCCGGTGGCCACGGTGACCACGTCCATCAACCCCGGTGGCCACTGTGACCACGTCCCTGAGCCCTGGTGGCCACGGTGACCACGTCCATGAACCCTGGTGGCCACGGTGACCACGTCCCATAACCCCGGTGGCCACGGTGACCACGTCCATGAGCTCTGGTGGCCACGGTGACCACGTCCCAGAACCCCGGTGGCCACGGTGACCACGTCCATGAACCTTGGTGGCCACGGTGACCACGTCCCTGAACCCTGGTGGCCACAGTGACCACGTCCCAGAGCCCCGGTGGCCACGGTGACCACGTCCATGAACCTTGGTGGCCACGGTGACCACGTCCCAGAGCTCTGGTGGCCACGGTGACCACGTCCATGAGCCCCGGTGGCCACGGTGACCACGTCCCAGAGCCCCGGTGGCCACGGTGACCACGTCCATGAACCCTGGTGGCCACAGTGACCACGTCCATGAACCCCGGTGGCCACGGTGACCACGTCCCTGAACCCTGGTGGCCACAGTGACCACGTCCATGAACCTTGGTGGCCACGGTGACCACGTCCCTCAGCCCTGGTGGCCACGGTGACCACGTCCATGAACCTTGGTGGCCACGGTGACCACGTCCCTCAGCCCTGGTGGCCACGGTGACCACGTCCCTGAGCTCTGGTGGCCACGGTGACCACGTCCATGAACCCTGGTGGCCACAGTGACCACGTCCCAGAGCCCCGGTGGCCACGGTGGCCACGTCCCTGAACCCCGGTGGCCATGGTGACCACGTCCCTCTGTCGTAGGACCGGCGACGGGAGCGAGTTCCTGCTGCAGGCCAAGGACGAGGTGGGACTTTGGGGGGGTCTCAGGAGGGTTTGGGGGTTCCTCATGGTGGTTTTGGGGGGTCTCAGGAGGGTTTTGGGGTTCCTCATGGTGGTTTGGGGGGGTCTCATCATGGTTTTAGGGGGTCTGATGGTGGTTTTGGGGGGGTCTCATGGTGGTTTTGGGGTCTCATGGTGGTTTTGGGGATCTCATGGTGGTTTTGGGGGATTTTGTGGTGGGTTTGGGGGTCTCAGGAGGGTTTTAGGGGCATCTGATGGTGATTTGGGGGTCTCATGGTGGTTTGGGGGGTCTGATGATGGTTTTGGGGATCTCATGATGGTTTTGGGGGGTCTGATGGTGGTTTTGGGGTTCCTCATTGTGGTTTTTGGGGTCTCATGGTGGTTTTGGGGGGTTTTATGGTGGGTTTGGGGGTCTCAGGAGGGTTTTGGGGTTCCTCATGGTGGTTTGGGGGGGTCTGATGATGGTTTTTGTGGGTTTCATGGTGGTTTTGGGGATCTCATGGTGGTTTTGGGGATCTGATGGTGGTTTTTGGGGGTCTCATGGTGGGTTCTGGGGGTCTCATGGTGATTTTGGGGGATTTTGTGGTGGGTTTGGGGGTCTCAGGAGGATTTTGGGGGCATCTGACGGTGGTTTTGGGGGGTCTCATGGTGGTTTTGGGGATCTCATGATGGTTTGGGGAGTCTAATGGTTGTTTTGGGGGGTCTCAGGAGGGTTTTGGGGTTCTTCATGGTGGTTTTTGGGGTCTCATGGTGGTTTGGGGTGGATCTCATGGTTTGTTTGGGTGTCAGGAGGGTTTTCGGGGTCTCATGGTGGATTTGGGGGATCTGATGGTGGTTTTGGGGATCTCATGGTGGTTTTGGGGTCTCATGGTGGTTTTGGGGGGTCTCAGGAGGATTTTGGGGGGTCTCATGGTGGTTTGGGGGGGTCTCATGGTGGTTTGGGGGGGTCTCAGGAGGGTTTTGGGGGGATCTCATGGTGGTTTTGGGGATCTCATGATGGTTTTTGGGGTCTCATGGTGGGTTCTGGGGATCTCATGGTGGTTTTGGGGGATCCTGTGGTGGTTTGGGGGGATTTCGTGGTGGTTTGGGGGTCTCATGGTGGTTTTGGGTGGTCTTACGTTGATTTTGGTGCCTCTGACCCCAATTTCGGGGTCTCCCACCCCAATTTTGGGGTCTCCCACCCCATTTTCGGGGTGCCCCACCCCAATTTTGGGGTGCCCCACCCCATTTCCGGTGCGCCCCGCCCCATTTCCGGTGTCTCCCACCCCATTTCCGGGGTGCCCCACCCCATTTCCGGTGTGCCCCACCCCGTTTTTGGGGTGCCCCACCCCATTTCCGGGGTGCCTCACCCCGTTTTTTGTGTGCCCCACCCCATTTCCGGGGTGCCTCACCCCATTTCCGGTGTGCCCCACCCCATTTCCGGGGTGCCCCACCCCATTTCCGGTGCACCTCACCCCGTTTTCGGGGTCTCCCACCCCATTTCCGGGGTGCCCCACCCCGTTTTCGGTGTGCCCCACCCCAATTCCGGGGTCTCCCACCCCATTTCCGGTGTGCCCCACCCCAATTTCGGGGTGCCCCACCCCATTTCCGGGGTCTCCCACCCCATTTCCGGAGTGCCCCACCCATTTCCGGTGTCCCCCACCCCATTTCCGGGGTGCCCCACCCCATTTCCGGGGTCTCCCACTCCATTTCCGGGGTGCCCCACCCCATTTCCGGGGTGCCCCACCCCATTTCCGGTGTGCCCTACCCCATTTCCGGTGTGCCCCACCCCATTTTCGGGGTCTCCCACCCCATTTCCGGTGTGCCTTACCCCATTTCCGGGGTGCCCCACCCCATTTCCAGCGTGCCCCACCCCATTTCTGGGGTGCCCCTCCCCAATTTCGGGGTACCCCACCCCAATTTTGGTGTGCCCCACCCCATTTCCGGGGTGCCCCACCCCATTTCCGGGGTGCCCCACCCCAATTTCGGGGTGCCCCACCCCAATTTCGGGGTCTCCCACCCCAGTTTCACAGTGCCTCACCCCGTTTTTGGAGTGCCCCACCCCATTTCCGGGGTCTCCCACCCCATTTTCGGGGTCTCCCACCCCATTTCCGGTGTGCCTCACCCCATTTCCGGTGTGCCCCACCCCATTTCCGTTGTGCCTTACCCCATTTTCGGGGTGCCCCACCCCATTTCCGGTGTGCCCCACCCCATTTCCGGGGTGCCCCACCCCAATTTCGGGGTGCCTCACCCCAATTTCGTTGTGCCCCACCCCATTTCCGGGGTCTCCCACCCCATTTCCTGTGTGCCTCACCCCATTTCCGGGGTGCCCCACCCCATTTCCGGGGTGCCCCACCCCAATTTCGTTGTGCCCCACCCCATTTCCGGTGTGCCTCACCCCATTTCCGGGGTGCCCCACCCCATTTCCGGTGTGCCTCACCCCATTTCCGGGGTGCCCCACCCCAATTTCGGTGTGCCTCACCCCGTTTTTGGGGTCTCCCACCCCATTTCCGGTGTGCCCCACCCCATTTCCGGGGTGCCCCACCCCATTTCCGGTGTGCCTCACCCCAATTTCGTTGTGCCCCACCCCATTTCCGGTGTGCCCCACCCCATTTCCGGGGTCTCCCACCCCATTTCCGGTGTGCCCCACCCCATTTCTGGTGTGCCCCACCCCATTTCCGGGGTGCCCCACCCCAATTTCGGTGTGCCCCACCCCATTTCCGGTGTGCCCCACCCCATTTCCGGTGTGCCTCACCCCATTTCCGGTGTGCCCCACCCCATTTCCGGGGTGCCCCACCCCATTTCCGGTGTGCCTCACCCCATTTCCGGTGTTCCCCACCCCATTTCCGGGGTGCCCCACCCCAATTTCGGTGTGCCCCACCCCATTTCCGGGGTGCCCCACCCCATTTCCGGTGTGCCCCACCCCATTTCCGGGGTCTCCCACCCCATTTCCGGGGTGCCCCGCCCCATTTCCGGGGTGCCCCGCCCCATTTCCGGGGTCTCCCACCCCATTTCCGGTGTGCCCCACCCCGTTTTTGGGGCGCCTCACCCCGTTTTCGGGGTGCCCCACCCCGTTTCCGGCCCTTTTAGGAGGACATGCAGGCCTGGCTGCGGGCGCTGGCGGCCAGCGCGCAGGAACACGCCGAGCTGGCGCGGTGGCACCAGGGCCTCCTCACCACCTCCTCCACCGACGAGGGGCTGCCCCGGCGCGACCCCGAGCGGCCCCGGCGCAAGTGAACCCCCCGACTGGAGCACGCCAGCCCGGCTCCGCCGTCCTGGGCCCCCCGAAACCCCGAGTTTGGGGTGCCCGAGCCTCGGGTTTGGGGTCCTGGCCCAACTAAAACCACGAGTTTGGGGTGCCTGAGCCTCGGTTTTGGGGTCCCTGAGCCTCAGTTTTGGGGTCCTGGCCCCCCTGAAACCACGATTTTGGGGTGCCTGAGCCTCAGGTTTGGGGTTCCCAGCCCTGATTTTGGGGTCCCGCCCTTCCCCAACCCCTGGTTTTGGGGTCCCTGAGCCTCGGTTTTGGGGTCCTGGCCTCCCCAAAACCACGACTTTGGGGTGCCTGAGCCTCGGTTTTGGGGTCTCTGAGCCTCGGTTTTGGGGTCCCTGAGCCTCGAGTTTGGGGTCCTGTCCCCCCTGAAACACCGAGTTTGGGATCCCCGAGCCCCGGGTTTGGGGTGCCTGAGCCTCAGTTTTGGGGTTCCCAGCCCTGATTTTGGGGTCCTGCCCTTCCCTGAGCCTCGGGTTTGGGGTCCTGGCCCCCCTGAAACCACGAGTTTGGGGTCCCTGAGCCTCGGTTTTGGGGTTCCCAGCCCTGATTTTGGGGTCCCAGCCCTCCTGAGCCTCAGTTTTGGGGTTCCCAGCCCTGATTTTGGGGTCCCGGCCCTCCCAAGCCTCAGTTTTGGGGTTCCCAGCCCTGATTTTGGGGTCCCGGCCCTCCCCAAACCCTGGTTTTGGGGTTCCCAGCCCTGATTTTGGGGTCCTGCACTTCCCCAAACCCTGGTTTTGGGGTCCCTGAGCCTCGGGTTTGGGGTCCTGGCCTCCTCGAAACCACGAGTTTGGGGTCCCTGAGCTTCGGGTTTGGGGTTCCCAGCCCTGATTTTGGGGTCCCAGCCCTCCTGAGCCTCAATTTTGGGGTTCCCAGCCCTGATTTTGGGGTCCCGCCCCTCCCCAACCCCTGGTTTTGGGGTCCCCAAGTCTCGGTTTTGGGGTTCCCAGCTCGGATTTTGGGGTCCCGCCCTTCCCCAACCCCTGGTTTTGGGGTTCCCAGCCCTGATTTTGGGGTCCCGGCCCCCCCAAAACCCCGAGTTTGGGGTCCTTGAGTCTCGGTTTTGGGGTTCCCAGCCCTGGTTTTGGGGTCCCGGCCCCCCCCTTTCCCCCAGCACAAGCCATAGAGAGCCGGGGGGGCCCCAGCGCCGCCGTTGTACAAATGTAATAAAGCACCCGCTGCACCCCGAAACCGGCTCCGGGCGTTTGGAAGCATCCGGGGGGAGTTTGGGGTGTCCTGAGGGGATTTTGGGGTGTCCTTGAAGGATTTTGGGGTGTCCTGGGGAGGTTTGGGGCATCCTGGGGGGATTTTGGGGCGTCCTGAGGGGATTTTGGGGTGTCCTGGGGGGGATTTCGGGGTGTCCTTGGAGGAATTTCGGGGTGTCCTGGGGGGATTTTGGGGTGTCCTTGAGGGGATTTTGGGGTGTCCTGGGGAGGTTTGGGGCATCCTGAGGGGATTTCGGGGGTGTCCTTGAGGGATTTTGGGGTGTCCTGGGCGGGATTTTGGGGTGTCCTGAGGGAATTTTGGGGTGTCCTGGGGAGCGTTTAGGGTGTCCTTGAGGGATTTTAGGGTGTCCTGAGGGGGTTTGGGGTGTTCTGAGAGGATTTTGGGGTGTCCTTGAGGGGATTTTGGGGTGTCCTTGAGGGATTTTGGGTGTCCTTGGGGTATTTCGGGGTGTCCTTGGAGGAATTTCGGGGTGTCCTTGGAGGAATTTCGGGGTGTCCTCGGGGATTCGGGGGCTTCCAGGAGCGACTTCGGAGCGTTTCAGCACCGACCCGGGCCTGGCTTCAGCAGAGACCAACGGGAGCGGTCTCAGGTTGTGCGGGAGAGCTTCGGGAGCGACCTGTGCGGGTTTAGGACGGGCTGCGGAGGATTTAGGAGCTGCCGGGGGACCGGGATTTCGGGGTTTACGAGCGACCGGGGACTTTAAAACGCTCTGGGTTGCGCTTTATGATCCACGAGGAATCGTTCCGCTGCTTCTGGAGCCGGGAAGGGGCCGCTACGAACCGGTCCGGCCCAGTCCCTCACGGTTCCTCCCCGTTCCTCCCAGTCCCTCACGGTTCCTCCCAGTCCCTCCCAGTCCCTCCCAGTTCCCTCCCAGTTCCCTCCCAGTCCCTCCCAGTCCCTCCCAGTCCCTCCCAGTTCCCTCCCCGTCCCTCCCAGTCCCGCCAGGGGCTCGGCCAAAACTTCCCGGAGCGAACCCGACGATCCCGGAGCGACCCAGGTCCAGGTCCCGATCTCGGATCCCGGAGCGCCGCCGGTGTCGGTCCCGGTCGTGCTCCCGGCGCCGTTTCTGGTGCAGGTCTCGTTCTTCATCCCGGTCCCGGAGGTTTTAGGTCGGTTTGGGGGATTTGAGGCCCGACCTGGCGGATTTAGGGTGGATTTTCGGCTTTTTTTGGGGTGATTTGAGGCCAGACCGGGCCCTTGGCCACGCCCCTTTCCCCTCACGATTCGGGTCCTTCATTGGCCCCGCCCCCTTTCCCCTCATGGTTCCCGCCCTTTTTTGACCCCGCCCCTTTCCCCTCACGGTTCCCGCCCTTTTTTGACCCCGCCCCTTTCCCCTCACGGTTCCCGCCCTTTTCTGGCCCCGCCCCTTTTTCCCTGACCACGCCTCCTTTCATTCATTCCCTGCCCCGCCATTGGCCACGCCTCCCTTTTCCCCCTCCGCCCCGCCCATCTGCTGGCGCCTGTCCTCCCGCGCATGCGCAGATTACCCGGAAGTGGCTCCCCCAGGGCGCCGCCATCTTTGCTCCCGGTCTCCCGGCCCGGTTCCAGCATGTCGGAGACCTACGGTGGGGCGATGGGGGATCTATAGGGGATCCTGAGGGGATCTATAGGGCTCGGGGGGACCTAGAGAGGGCTTGGGGGGTCCCTAAAGGGGCTCGGCGGGTCCCTGAAGGGGCTCTATAGGGGATTTGGGGGGGTCCGGTTGGCTTTTTGGGGGTGTTTGGGGGGTCTTTAGGGGATCTATAGGGGTCTGGAGGAGCCTATAGCGGGTCCGAGAAGGTCTGGGGGTCTCTGGGGGTCCCTATGGGGGATTTTGGGGGGTCTGGGGGTCTCTAATGGGGGTATGAGAGGGCTATGGGGGATCTATGGGGGGCCGGGGGTCTCTATAGAGGGTCTGGGGTCTCTATAGGGGATCTGGGGGTCTCTATAGGGGATTTGGGGAGGGCCTGGGGGTCCCTGCAAGGGGTTGGGGAGGGTCTATAGGGGATTTAGGGAGGGTCTGGGGGGTGTCTATAGGGGATCTGGGGGTCCCTATAGAGGGATTTGGAGGGGAGTTATAGGGGCCTGGGGGCTCTATAGGGGATCTGGGGGTCTCTAGCGGAACCGGGGGTCTCTATGGGGGATTTCGAGGTCTCTATAGGGGCTCGGGGGGGTCCGAGGGTCTCTATAGGGGGTTTGGGGTGGTCTGGAGGCTCTATAGGGGATTTGGGGGGTCCCTATGAGGGATTGGAGGGGGTCTGGGGGGTTTCTATAGGGGATGTGGGATGTCTGAGGGTCTCTATAGGGGATTTCGGGCAGTGTGTGTGGGGTCTATAGGGGATCTGGGGGTCTCTATAGGGGATGTGGGGGGTCTGAGGGTCTCTATAGGAGATCGGGGGGGTCTCTGGGGCAATCTGGGGGGTCTCTATAGGGGATTTTGGGCAGTGTGGGGGGTCTGTAGGGGCTCTGGGGGTCTCTGTAGGGGATTTGGGGGATCTGGGGGTTCTATAGGGGATTTTGGGCGGTGAGGGGGGCTCTATACGGGCTCTGGGGGGTCTCTATAGGGGATTTCGGGGTCTCTACAGGGGCTCTGGGGCGATCTGGGGGTCTCTATAGGGGATTTTGGGGTCCCTATAGGGGATTTGGGGGGTCCCTATAGGGTTCTATAGGGGATCCGAGGGTCTCTATGGAGGAGTTGGGGTGGTCTGGGGGTTCTATAGGGGATGTGGGGGGGATGTCTGGGTCTCTATAGGAGATTGGGGGGGCCTGGGGGGGTCTCTATAGGGGGTCTGGGGTCTCTATAGGGGATCTGGGGGTCTCTATAGGGGATTTGGGGGGGTCTGGGGGTCTCTGTAGGGGATTTTGGGGTCCCTGTAGGGGATTTTGGGGGGTCCTGGAGGGGTCTATAGGGGCTCTGGGGGTCTCTATAGGGGCTTTGGGGGGGTCTGGGGGTCTCTATAGGGGATCTGGGAATCCCTATAGGGGATTTGGGGTCCCTATAGGGGATTTGGGGTCTGTGGAGGCTCTATAGGGGCTCTATAGGGCTCTGGGGGTCCAAATGGGGGAAAATTGGGGTTTCTGTCGGGAAATTTGGGGAATTTTGGGTCCAAATTTGGGGATTTTGGGTGCAAATTTGAGGAATTTTGGGAAATTTTGGGTGCAGATTTGGGAATTTTGGGTGCAAATGTGGAAAATTGGGGAATTTTGGGTGCAGATTTCGGAAATTTGGGGTCCAAATTTGGGAATTTTGGGTGCAAATTTGGGAATTTTGGGTGCAAACGTGGAAAATTGGGGAATTTTGGGTCCAAATCTTGAAACTTGGGGAATTTTTGGGTCCAAATTTGGGAATTTTGGGTGCAAATTTGGGAATTTTGGGAATTTTGGGTGCAGATTTGGGAATTTTGGGTGCAAATTTGGGAATTTTGGGAATTTTTGGTCCAAATTTTGGGACTTTTGGGTGCAAACGTTGGGAATTTGGGGTCCAAATCTTGAAATCTGGGGAATTTTGGGTCCAAATTTGGGAATTTTGGGTGCAAACATGGAAAATTGGGGATTTTGGGTGCAAATTTGGGGAATTTTGGGTGCAAATTTGGGGAATTTTGGGTGCAGATTTGGGAATTTTGAATGCAGATTTGGGGAATTTGGGGGAATTTTGGGAATTTTGGGTGCAAATTTGGGAATTTTGGGTCCAAATTTGGGAATTTTGGGTGCAAACGTGGAAATTTGGGGAACTTTGGGTCCAGATTTGGAAATTTGGGGAATTTTGGGTCCAAATTTGGGAATTTTGGGTGCAAACATTGGAAATTTGGGAATTTTGGGTGCAAATTTGGGAATTTGGGTGCAAACGTGGAAAATTGGCGAATTTTGTGTCCAAGTTTTGAGAATTTGGGGGATTTGGAGTTCAAACGTTGGAAATTTGGGAATTTTGGGTCCAGATTTTGGGAATTTTGGGTCCAAATTTTGGGAATTTTGGGAATTTTGGGTGCAAATTTGGGAATTTTGGGTGCAAACGTGGAAATTTGGGGAATTTTTGGTCCAAATTTGGGAAGTTTGGGAATTTTGGGTGCAAATTTGGGAATTTTGGGTGCAAACGTGTAAATTTTGGGGAATTTTGGGTCCAAATTTGGGGTATTTCAGGTCTAAAAATGGGAAATTTGGTGAATTTTGGGTCCAAATTTGGGGAATTTTGGGATGCAAACGTGGAAAATTGGGGAATTTTGGGTGCAAATTTGGGGAATTTGGGGGAATTTGGGGAATTTTGGGTCCAAATTTGGGAATTTTGGGTGCAAACGTTGGAAATTTGGGAATTTTGGGTGCAAATTTGGGGAATTTTGGGTGCAAATGTGGAAATTTTGGGGAATTTTGGGTCCAAATTTGGGGAATTTTGGGTCCGAATTTTGAAATTTGGGGAATTTTGAGTGCCAATTTGGGAATTTTGGTTGCAAACGTTGGAAATTTGGGAATTTTGGGTGCAAATGTGGAAATTTGGGAATTTTGGGTGCAAACGTTGGAAAATTGGGGAATTTTGGTCCAAATTTGGGAATTTTGGGTGCAAATGTTGAAATTTTGGGTGCAAATGTTGAAATTTGGGGAACTTTGGGTCCAAATTTGGGAATTTTGGGTGCAAATTTGGGGAATTTGGGGAATTTTTGGTCCAAATTTGGGGAATTTTGGGTGCAAATTTGGGAATTTTGGGAATTTTGGGTCCAAATTTGGGAATTTTGGGTGCAAATGTGGAAAATTGGGGAATTTTGGGTCCAAATCTTGAAATCTGGGGAATTTTGGGTCCAAATTTTGGGAATTTTGGGTGCAAACGTGGAAAATTGGGGTATTTTGGGTGCAAATTTGGGAAATTTGGGGAATTTTGGGTGCAAATTTGGGGAATTGGGGGGAATTTTGGGAATTTTTGGGAATTTGGGGAATTTTGGGTGCAAATTTGGGGAATTTTTGGTCCAAATTTGGGGAATTTTTGGTCCAAATTTGGGGAATTTTGGGTGCAAATTGGGGAATTTTGGGTGCAAACGTGGAAAATTGGCGAATTTTGGGTCCAAGTTTTGGGAATTTGGGTTATTTGGGGTTCAAACGTTGGAAATTTGGGGAATTTTGGGTGCAAACGTGGAAAATTGGGGAATTTTGGATCCAAATTTGGGAATTTTGGGTCCAAATCTTGAAATTTGGGGAATTTTGGGTGCAGATTTGGGGAATTTGGGGGAATTTGGGGAATTTTGGGTCCGAATTTTGGGAATTTTGGGGAATTTTGGGAATTTTGGGTGCAAACGTGGAAAATTGGGGAACTTTGGGTCCAAATTTTGAGAATTTGGGGGATTTGGGGTTCAAACGTTGGAAATTTGGGAATTTTGGGTGCAAATTTGGGAATTTTGGGTGCAAACATTGGAAATTTGGGGAATTTTAGGTCCAAATTTGGGAATTTTGGGTGTAAATGTGGAAATTTTGGGGAATTTTGGGTCCAAATTTGGGGTATTTCAGGTCTAAAAATGGGAAATTTGGCGAATTTTGCATCCAAATTTGGGAATTTTGGGTGCAAATGTGGAAAATTGGGGAACTTTGGGTCCGAATTTGGAAATTTGGGGAATTTTGGATCCAAATTTGGGGAATTTTTGGGTGCAAATTTGGGAATTTTGGGTGCAAACGTGGAAATTTGGGGAATTTTGGGTGCAGATTTGGGGAATTTTTGGTCCAAATTTGGGGAATTTTGGGTGCAGATTGGGGAATTTTGGGTCCGAATTTGGGAATTTGGGAATTTTGGGTGCAAACGTGGAAAATTGGCGAATTTTTGGTCCAAGTTTTGGGAATTTGGGGGATTTGGGGTTCAAAACGTTGGAAATTTGGGAATTTTGGGTGCAAACGTGGAAAATTGGGGAATTTTGGGTCCAAATTTGGGAATTTTTGATCCAAATTTTGGGAATTTGGGGGAATTTTGGGAATTTTGGGTCCAAATTTGGAAATCTGGGGAATTTTGCGTGCAGATTTGGGAAATTTGGGGGAATTTTGGGAATTTTGGGTCCAAATTTGGGAATTTTGGGTCCAAATTTGGGAATTTTGGGTGCAAACGTTGAAATTTGGGGAATTTTGGGTGCAAATGTTGAAATTTGGGGAACTTTGGGTGCAAATTGGGGAATTTTGGGTGCAAACGTTGGAAATTTGGGGAATTTTGGGTGCAAGTGTTGAAATTTACTTTGGGTCCAAATTTGGGAATTTTGGGTGCAAACGTGGAAAACTGGGGAATTTTGGGTCCAAATCTTGAAATCTGGGGAATTTTGGGTCCAAATTTGGGAATTTTGGGTGGGAATTTTGGGAATTTTTGGTCCAAATTTGGGAATTTTGGGTGCAAATTTGGGAATTTTGGGTGCAAACATGGAAAATTGGGGAATTTTCGGTGCAAGTGTTGAAATTTGGGGAACTTTGGATCCAAATTTGGGAATTTTGGGTGCAAATTTGGGAATTTTGGGGAATTTTTGGTCCAAATTGGGAATTTTGGGTGCAAATTTGGGAATTTGGGTGCAAACATGGAAAATTGGGGAATTTGGGGTGCAAACTTGGGAATTTTGGGAATTTTGGGTCCAAATTTGGGGAATTTGGGTGCAAACGTGGAAAATTGGCGAATTTTGGGTCCAAATTTGGGAATTTTGGGTGCAAACGTGGAAAACTGGGGAATTTTGGGTCCAAATCTTGAAATCTGGGGAATTTTGGGTCCAAATTTGGGAATTTTGGGTGCAAACATGGAAAATTGGGGAATTTTCGGTGCAAGTGTTGAAATTTGGGGAACTTTGGATCCAAATTTGGGAATTTTGGGTGCAAATTTGGGAATTTTGGGGAATTTTTGGTCCAAATTTGGGAATTTTGGGTGCAAATTTGGGAATTTGGGGTGCAAACATGGGAAAATTGGGGAATTTGGGGTGCAAACTTGGGAATTTTGGGAATTTTGGGTCCAAATTTGGGGAATTTGGGTGCAAACGTGGAAAATTGGCGAATTTTGGGTCCAAATTTGGGGAATTTTGGGTGAAAATGTGGAATTTTGGGTGCAAATGTGGAAATTTGGGGAATTTTGGGTGCAAATGTGGAAATTTGGGGAATTTTTGGTCCAAATTTGGGGAATTTTTGGTCCAAATTTGGGGAATTTTGGGTGCAAATTTGGGAATTTTGGGTGCAAATCTTGACATTTGGGGAATTTTGGGTCCAAATTTGGGAATTTTGGGTGCAAATTTGGGGAATTTTGGGTCCAAATTTGGGAGTTTTGGGTGCAAACGTGGGAATTTGGGGAATTTGGGGAATTTTTGGTCCAAATCTGGGGAATTTTGGGTGCAGATTTGGGAATTTTGGGTGCAAACGTGGAAATTTTGGGGAATTTTGGGTCCAAATTGGGAATTTTGGGTGCAGATTTGGGAATTTTGGGTGCAAACGTGGAAATCTGGGGAATTTTGGGTGCAAATTTGGGAATTTGGGGTGCAAACATGGAAAATTGGGGAATTTGGGGTGCAAATTTGGGAATTTTGGGAATTTTGGGTCCAAATTTGGGAATTTGGGAATTTTGGGTCCAAATTTGGGAATTTTGGGTGCAAATCTTGAAATTTGGCGAATTTTGGGTCCAAATTTGGGATTTTTTTCCCCAGATTTCCTCTTCAAGTTCCTGGTGATCGGCAGCGCCGGCACCGGCAAATCCTGCCTCCTGCACCACTTCATCGAGAGCAAGTGTAGGAAATTCCGGAAAATTCCGGGGATTTCGGGAAATTCCGGGGATTTCGGGGATTCCTGAGGGGTCGGGGATTTGGGGGAATTTTTGGGGATTTTTTTTTATTTTTTAGGGATTTTTTTCGTGATTTTGGGAGGATTTTTTGTGATTTT
>JBBAXF010000081.1:159171-200189 GCA_037837765.1 Delichon dasypus | reverse complement strand
CTCGGGGTGGCAGTTTCAGGCCTGGTTCAGACCAGGTTCAGGCCTGGTTTGGGGCAGGTTCAGAGCAGTTTCAGACCAGGTTCAGGCCTGGTTTGGGGCAGGTTCAGGCCTGGTTTAGGCCGGGTTTGGGGCAGGTTTGGGGCAGTTTTAGGCCGGGTTCAGGCCAGGTTCAGACCAGGTTTAGGCCTGGTTCAGGCCGGGTTTGGAGGCAGTTTCAGGCCGGGTTCAGGCCGGGTTCAGGCCTGGTTTAGGCCTCGTTTGGGGCAGGTTCAGGCCTGGTTTAGGCCTGGTTTAGGCCGGGTTTGGGGCAGTTTTAGGCCGGGTTTGGGGCAGGTTTGGGGCAGTTTCAGCCGGGTTCAGGCCGGGTTCAGGCCGGGTTCAAGCCAAGGATATCGTGCATGTAGGGACAGCTCTCGGCACGCGCGCAGTACCCCGTGATGTAGAACTTGCACAGCTCGCGCTTCTTGGGCAGCTCGATGTCGTGGCTGAAGTTACAGTGATCGCCCTGCGCAGGGGAGACAGGTGAGACAGGTGAGACAGGTGAGACTGGACAGGTGAGACAGGGGACACAGGTGAGACTGGACAGGTGAGACAGCTGAGACTGGACAGGTGAGACAGGGGACACAGGTGAGACTGGACAGGTGAGATATGGACAGGTGAGACAGGGACAGGTGAGACTGGGGAGACAGGGGAGACAGGGGAGACAGGGACAGGTGAGACAGGTGAGACATGGACAGGTGAGACAGGGGAGACAGGTGAGACAGGGGAGACAGGGGAGACAGGGAGATATGGACAGGGGAGACAGGGGACACAGGTGAAACTGGACAGGTGAGATATTGACAGGTGAGACAGGTGAGAGAAGTGAGACAGGGGAGACAGGTGAGACAGGTGAGATATGGACAGGGGGGACAGGTGAGACAGGTGAGACATGGACAGGTGAGACAGGGGAGACAGGTGAGATATGGACAGGGGACACAGGTGACACAGGTGAGACAGGTGAGACAGGGACAGGGGAGACAGGTGAGACAGGTGAGACACGGACAGGTGAGACAGGGGAGACAGGTGAGACAGGTGAGATATGGACAGGGGGGACAGGTGAGACAGGTGAAACTGGACAGGTGAGACATGGACAGGTGAGACAGGGGAGACAGGGGACACAGGTGAGACAGGGGAGACAGGGGAGACAGGTGAGATATGGACAGGTGAGACAGGTGACACAGGTGAAACTGGACAGGTGAGACAGGGACAGGTGAGACAGGACAGGTGAGACACGGACAGGTGAGACAAGGACAGGTGAGACAGGTGAGATATGGACAGGTGAGACAGGGGAGACAGGGGACACAGGTGAGACAGGTGAGATATGGACAGGCGAGACAGGGGGAACAGGCAGGAAAAGTGAGATACAGGTGGAACAGGTGGGAAAGGAAGGATGTGGGTGGAAAAGGTGGGAAACAGGTGAGATATGAGTTGGAAAGGTGGGATTTGAGTGAGACACAGGTGAGATAAAGGTGACACAGAAAAGGTGGGATTTGGGTGGGATTTGTGAGGGATTTGGGTGGGACACAGGTGAGATAGGAGTTGGAAAGGTGGGATTTGGATGGGATTTGGTGGGATTTGAGTGAGACACAGGTGAGATAAAGGTGACACACAGAAAAGGTGGGATTTGGGTGGGATTTGGATCGGATTTGGGTGGGATTTGGATGGGATTTGGGTGGGATTTGGATGGGATTTGGGTGGGATTTGGGTGGGATCTGAGTGAGACACAGGTGAGATAAAGGTGACACACAGAAAAGGTGGGATTTGGATGGATTTGGATGGGATTTGGAGGGGATTTGGGTGGGATTTGGGTGGGATTTGGAAGGGATTTGGATGGGATTTGGGTGGGATTTGGATGGGATTTGGGTGGGATTTGGATGGGATTTGGATGGGATTTGGATGGAATTTGGATGGGATTTGGGTGGGATTTGAGTGAGACACAGGTGACCCCCCCCCCCCAAGCCCAGCCCGGTCCCCCCGTCCCAGCCGGAATTTCGGGAATATTCCCGCGGGAATTCCTTACCCAGGTGCACCTGCCCTCCACGAAGTACTTGCAGATCACCTTGCCCTTCTTGTCCGAGGGCAGGTGGGATTTGTCGTGATCGCCCCGCCGGTAACCGCCCCCGTCCTGCGGGGAAATCCCGGAAAAACCCGGGAATTCGGGGTGAATCGAGGGGAAAATGGGAAATTCCCCGGCACAAAGGGAGTCTGGGGTGTGCTGAGCCAAAAATCCCGGGAATTCGGGGTGAAACGAGGGGAAAATGGGAAATTCCCCGGCACAGAGGGAGTCTGGGGTGTGCTGAGCCAAAATCCCGGGAATCTGGGGTGAAACGACGGGAAAATGGGAAATTCCCCGGCACAGAGGGGGTTTGGGATGTGCTGAGCCAAAAATCCCGGGAATTCGGGGTGAAACGAGGGGAAAATGGGAAATTCCCCGGCACAAAGGGAGTCTGGGGTGTGCTGAGCCAAAAATCCCGGGAATTTGAGGTGAAACGAGGGGAAAATGGGAAATTCCCCGGCACAAAGGGAGTCTGGGGTGTGCTGAGCCAAAAATCCCGGGAATCTGGGGGGAAAAGGGTGGATTTGGGGTGTCCTGAGCACAAATCTCAGGATTTTGGGGGAAAAATCAGGGAAGAGGCTCCAAACAAGCCCCAAATCCTGGGATTTTAGGGAGAAAAAGGGGGATTTGGGGTGTGCTGAGCCCAAAATCCTGGGATTTGGAGGGATAAGGAGGATTTGGGGTGTTTCAAGGGCAAAAATCCCGGGATTTGGCGTTAAAAAATCAGGAAAAACCACCCCACGGCGATGGGAATTGGGAGGATTGGGGGTTTTTTGGGATTTTGGGAACGCCGGCGGGAATCGCGGGCGGGAAGAGCCGCTCACCCCCATGTCCTCGTCGTAGAAGTCGTCGTCGTCGTTGATGCCGGATTTTCCCATCCCGCTCCGGCCTCTCCCGCGGCCTCTCCCCATGCCCTTGTTCCACGGCCGCGAGGGCCCCGGCCCCGGCCCCGGTTCAGGCCTGGAAACGGGGATTGGGAACGGGGATTAGGGATTGGGGATTGGGAACGGGGATTGGGAACGGGGATTGGGATTGGGAATTTGGAACGGGGATTGGGGATTGGAACGGGGATTGGGGATTGGGGATTGGGAACGGGGATTGGGAACGGGGATTGGGAACGGGGATTGGGAACGGGGATTGGGATTGGGAACGGGGATTGGGGATTGGGGATTGGGGATTGGGATTGGGAACGGGGATTGGGGATTGGGGATTGGGGATTGGGATTGGGGACTGGGAACGGGGATTGGGGATTGGGAACGGGGATTGGGAACTGGGGATTGGGGATTGGGAATTGGGATTGGGGATTGGGAACGGGGATTGGGAATTGGGAACGGGGACTGGGAATTGGGAACGGGGATTGGGAACGGGGATTGGGGATTGGGAACGGGGATTGGGAACAGGGACTGGGAATTGGGAACGGGGACTGGGAATTGGGAATTGGGAACGGGGATTGGAACGGGGATTGGGGATTGGGGATTGGGATTTGGGAATTCCCAGATCCAGGCCCTGGTCCAGGCCTGGAAACGGGGATTGGGGATTGGGAACGGGGATTGGGGATTGGGAATTGGGAATTCCCTGATCCAGGCCCTGGTCCAGGCCTGGAAACGGGGATTGGGGATTGGGAACGGGGATTGGGGATTGGGAATTGGGATTTGGGAATTCCCTGATCCAGGCCCTGCTTCAGGCCTGGAAACGGGGATTGGGGATTGGAACGGGGATTGGGGATTGGGATTTGGGAATTTCCCAGATCCAGGCACCGGTTCAGGCCTGGAAACAGGGACTGATTGGATGGGATTTGTGACAGGAATTCCCAGCTCACCCCGGCCCCGCTCCAGGCCTGGAATGAGGATTTGGGGTGGATTTGGGGTGGGTTTGGGATGGATTTGGGATGGGTTTGGGGTGGGTTTGGGGTGGGTTTGGGGTGGGTTTGGGATGGGTTTGGGGTGGATTTGGGATGGGTTTGGGATGGGTTTGGGATGGGTTTGGGGTGGGTTTGGGGTGGATTTGGGATGGGTTTGGGATGGGTTTGGGATGGATTTGGGATGGATTTGGGATGGATTTGGGATGGGTTTGGGATGGATTTGGGATGAGTTTGGGATGGATTTGGGGTGGGAATTCCCTGGAATTCCCGGCTCACCCCGGCCGCGCTCCTTGCTGCGCCGGTACTGCGACAGCTCCTTGGCGTAGTCGTCAAAGTCGTCGTCGCCCAGCGGCTCCTCGGGGTCACAGTACTGGGAAAAAAACGGGAATTCAGCGGGAATTCAGCGGGAATTGAGTGGGGTCGGAACCCCGGCACAGGGCTGGGAATCCCACCCAGAATCCCAGGATGGGGAGGGAATTCCTGGGGTCAGAACCTTAGGAAAGAGCCAGAATCCCCTCAGGAATCCCCTCAGGAACCCCAGGACAGGCTCAGAACCCTGGGAAAGGCCGGAATCCCCTCAGAATCCCCTCAGGAACCCCAGGACAGGCTCAGAACCCCGGGACAGGCTCAGAACTGCCGGAAAAGGCCGGAATCCCCTCAGGAATCCCCTCAGGAATCCCAGGATAGGCTCAGACCCTTGGGAAAGGCCGGAATCCCCTCAGGAACCCCAGAATCCCCTCAGGAATCCCCTCAGGAACCCCAGAACAGGCTCAGAACTCCCGGGAAAGGCCGGAATCCCCTCAGAATCCCCTCAGGAACCCCAGAACAGGCTCAGAACCCTGGGAAAGGCCAGAATCCCCTCAGGAATCCCCTCAGGAACCCCAGGATTCCCCTCAGGAATCCCCTCAGAAACCCCAGGACAGGCTCAGAACCCTGGAAAGGCCGGAATTCCCTCAGGAATCCCCTCAGGAACCCCAGGACAGGCTCAGAACCCCAGGACAGGCTCAGAACCCGGGAAAGGCCAGAATTCCCTCAGGAACCCCAGGACAGGCTCAGAACCCTGGGAAAGGCCGGAATCCCCTCAGGAATCCCCTCAGGAATCCCAGAATTCCCTCAGGAATCCCCTCAGGAACCCCAGGACAGGCTCAGAACCCCGGAAAAGGCCGGATTCCCCTCAGGAATCCCCTCAGGAACCCCAGGACAGGCTCAGACCCTTGGGAAAGGCCGGATTCCCCTCAGGAATCCCCTCAGGAACCCCAGGACAGGCTCAGAACCCCGGGAAAGGCCGGATTCCCCTCAGGAACCCCAGGACAGGCTCAGAACCCCGGGAAAGGCCGGAATCCCCTCAGGAATCCCCTCAGGAACCCCAGGATTCCCTCAGGAACCCCAGGACAGGCTCAGACCCTTGGGAAAGGCCGGATTCCCCTCAGGAATCCCCTCAGGAACCCCAGGACAGGCTCAGAACCCCCGGAAAAGGCCGGAATCCCCTCAGGAATCCCCTCAGGAACCCCAGGACAGGCTCAGAACCCCCGGAAAAGGCCGGAATCCCCTCAGGAATCCCCTCAGGAACCCCAGGACAGGCTCAGAACCCCAGGACAGGCTCAGAACCCCCAGAAAAGGCTGGAATCCCCTCAGGAATCCCCTCAGGAACCCCAGGACAGGCTCAGAACCCCAGGACAGGCTCAGAACCCCCAGAAAAGGCTGGAATCCCCTCAGGAATCCCCTCAGGAACCCCAGGATTCCCTCAGGAATCCCCTCAGGAACCCCAGAACAGGCTCAGAACCCTGGGAAAGGCCGGAATTCCCTCAGGAATCCCCTCAGGAACCCCAGAATCCCCTCAGGAACCCCAGGATTCCCTCAGGAATCCCCTCAGGAACCCCAGAATCCCCTCAGGAACCCCAGGATTCCCTCAGGAATCCCCTCAGGAACCCCAGGATTCCCTCAGGAACCCCAGAACAGGCTCAGAACCCTGGGAAAGGCCGGAATCCCCTCAGGAATCCCCTCAGGAACCCCAGGACAGGCTCAGAAACCCCAGGACAGGCTCAGAACCCCAGGACAGGCTCAGAACCCCCGGAAAAGGCCGGAATTCCCCGCGGAACCCCCCGGATTTCCAGGCTCACCTCCATCTCCTCCTCGAAGGGCTCCTCCTCATCCTCGGGGTCGCTGCGGGCGCGGCCCCGGCCCCGGCCCGGCCCCCGGCCCCGCGCGGGACCCCGGCCACGACCCCGGAACCCCCGGCCCCGGCCCCGGCCTGAGGGAAAACGGGAGAAAAAACGGGAATGGGGAACGGGGAACGGCGGCTCGAGGGTGTTTTGTTAGGGGGGTTAAGGGTGGGGACGCTCAAAAGCGGATTTTAAAAAAATTTTTTACGGTTTTTTTTAAGATTTGGGGTTTAAAATGCTCCAAAATGATTTTTTTCCCCGATTTTTTAGCGGGTTCTTTAAGGAGATCCGGAGTTTAAAATGCTCAAGAACGGATTTTTGGGGTGTTGCTTTTTTTTAAAAAAAGAAACTCTGGGGTTAGATCGCTAAAAATGGGGTTTTAGGGGATTTTTTGGAAACGGGATTCGGGTTGAAGACGCTAAAAAACAGAACTCGAAGCAATTTAAGGATAATTTTTCCAGGAGATTTTGGGATTAAGACATGAAAAAAAATGGATTTGGGGAAGGTTCCAGGGATTTTTTCTTCAAAATGGTTTTTCTCATTTTTTGTGGGTTTTCCAGGTGCTCCCAGAGGTTTTGGGTAGGAATTTGGGAACCCCGATTTTGGAATTCCGACCCTCCTGAGGAATTTTGGGGCAGGATTTGAGCCCTGGGAACATCTGAGGGGCTTGGGCTCGTTTGGGGCAGGATTTCGGCACAAATTTGAGGTTTAGGGGTGGTTTAACCCCAAATTTGGAGGTTTTGGTGTTATTCGGGGGGATTTTACCCCAAATTTGGGGGTTCTGGGGTGGTTTTGGGGACATTCGAACCCAAAATTTGGGGTTCTTGGTGTTATCAGGGGGGATTTTACCCCGAATTTGGGGTTCTTGTCATTATCTAGGAACATTTTACCCCAAATTTGAGAGTTCTTGTCATTATCTCAGGGGATTTTACCCCAAATTTGGGGTTCTTGTTATTATCTTGTGAGATTTTACCCCAAATTTGGGGTTCTTGTTGTTATCTTGTGAGATTTTACCCCAAGTTTGGGGTTCTTGGTGTTATTTGGGGGATTTCACCCCAAATTTGGGATTCTTGATGTTATTTTGAGGGATTTTACCCCAAATTTGGGGGTCTTGTTGTTATCTTGTGAGATTTTACCCCAAATTTGGGGTTTCTTGTTATTACCTAGTGAGATTTTACCCCAAATTTGGGGTTTCTTGTTATTATCTTGTGAGATTTTACCCCAAATTTGGGGTTTCTTGTTATTATCTTGTGAGATTTTACCCCAAATTTGGGGTTCTTGTTGTTATCTTGTGAGATTTTACCCCAAATTTGGGGTTTCTTGTTATTATCTCGTGGGATTTTACCCCAAATTTGGGGGTTCTTGATGTTATTTTGAGGGATTTTACCCCAAATTTGGGGGTCTTGATGTTATTTTGAGGGATTTTACCCCAAATTTGGGGTTTCTTGTTATTACCTAGTGAGATTTTACCCCAAATTTGGGGGTTCTTGGTGTTATTTGAGGGATTTCACCCCAAATTTGGCAGTTCTGGCTGGGGTGTTGAAAACTCCGCCATTTTCAGCCCAAACCGCGCCGCGTTTTCGGCGTTTTTCCGGGGGGGTTTTTTTGGGGTTTTCCCAGCTTTTCCCGATATTCCCGGTACCTCTGGAGCGGTGGGATCCATCCTTGGAGCGCCGGTACTGGCTCAGCTCCTTGGAGAAATCGTCGTAGTCGTCCTTGGGAGCCTCCTCGTCCTCCTCGGGCTCGAAGGGCCCGAAATCCTCGGGCTCAAAATCCTCGTAGGAGCCTCCGTAGCCTTTGGGATCTCCCTTGGAATGGCCCTTCCTGGGACCCTGGGACTGGGAGTACTGGTGGGACTGGGAATGGACAGCAGCTCCCAGTTATTCCCAGTTCCTCATGGAGTAGAGGGCCGTATCCCTGGTTCTCATTCCCAGTATTCCCAGTGGTCGATTCCCAGGGATTCCCAGTGGTTATTCCAGTAACTCGTGGGCCAGGGCGGGTTGTGATCCCAGCTGGTATTCCCAGTATTCCCAGGATTTCCCAGTCTGCATTCCCAGTATTCCCAGTGATCATTCCCAGTTTGTACTCCCAGCATTCCCAGGGATCATTCCCAGGGATCATTCCCAGTTTGTATTCCCAGTATTCCCAGTGATCATTCCCAGTTTGTATTCCCAGTATTCCCAGTATTCCCAGTGATCATTCCCAGTTTGTATTCCCAGTATTCCCAGGATTTCCCAGTTTGTACTCCCAGCATTCCCAGTGATCATTCCCAGTTTATATTCCCAGCATTCCCAGGATTTCCCACTGGCCATTCCCAGTTTTTATTCCCAGTATTCCAGTGTCACTCACGGGGTAAGCCGGGCTGTATTCCCAGTATTCCCAGTATTCCCAGTTTCACTCACGGGGTAAGCCGGGCTGTACTCCCAGTATATCCCAGTATTCCCAGTATTCCCAGTTTCACTCACGGGGTAAACCGGGCTGTACTCCCAGTATTCCCAGTATTCCCAGTTTCACTCACGGGGTAAGCCGGGCTGTATTCCAAGTATTCCCAGTATATCCCAGTATATCCCAGTATATCCCAGTATTCCCAGTCTCACTCACGGGGTAAGCCGGGCTGTATTCCCAGTATTCCCAGTATTCCCAGTCTCACTCACGGGGTAAACCGGGCTGTATTCCCAGTATTCCCAGTATTCCCAGTCTCACTCACGGGGTAAGCCAGGCTGTATTCCCAGTATTCCCAGTATTCCCAGTATTCCCAGTCTCACTCACAGGGTAAGCCGGGCTGTATTCCCAGTATATCCCAGTATATCCCAGTATTCCCAGTCTCACTCACGGGGTAAGCCGGGCTGTATTCCCAGTATTCCCAGTATTCCCAGTCTCACTCACGGGGTAAACCGGGCTGTATTCCCAGTATTCCCAGTATTCCCAGTTTCACTCACGGGGTAAGCCGGGCTGTACTCCCAGTATATCCCAGTATTCCCAGTATTCCCAGTTTCACTCACGGGGTAAACCGGGCTGTACTCCCAGTATTCCCAGTATTCCCAGTTTCACTCACGGGGTAAGCCGGGCTGTATTCCAAGTATTCCCAGTATATCCCAGTATATCCCAGTATATCCCAGTATATCCCAGTATTCCCAGTCTCACTCACGGGGTAAGCCGGGCTGTATTCCCAGTATTCCCAGTATTCCCAGTCTCACTCACGGGGTAAACCGGGCTGTATTCCCAGTATTCCCAGTATTCCCAGTCTCACTCACGGGGTAAGCCAGGCTGTATTCCCAGTATTCCCAGTATTCCCAGTATTCCCAGTCTCACTCACAGGGTAAGCCGGGCTGTATTCCCAGTATATCCCAGTATATCCCAGTATTCCCAGTCTCACTCACGGGGTAAGCCGGGCTGTATTCCCAGTATTCCCAGTATTCCCAGTATTCCCAGTCTCACTCACGGGGTAAGCCAGGCTGTATTCCCAGTATTCCCAGTATTCCCAGTATTCCCAGTCTCACTCACAGGGTAAGCCGGGCTGTATTCCCAGTATATCCCAGTATATCCCAGTATTCCCAGTCTCACTCACGGGGTAAGCCGGGCTGTATTCCCAGTATTCCCAGTATTCCCAGTCACCATTCCCAGTCTCACTCACAGGATAAGCCGGGCTGTATTCCCAGTATTCCCAGTCACCATTCCCAGTATATCCCAGTATTCCCAGTCTCACTCACGGGGTAAGCCGGGCTGTATTCCCAGTATTCCCAGTATATCCCAGTATATCCCAGTCTCACTCACGAGGTAAGCCGGGCTGTATTCCCAGTATATCCCAGTATATCCCAGTATTCCCAGTCTCACTCACGGGGTAAGCCGGGCTGTATTCCCAGTATTCCCAGTATTCCCAGTATTCCCAGTATTCCCAGTCTCACTCACGGGGTAAGCCGGGCTGTATTCCCAGTATTCCCAGTCACCATTCCCAGTATTCCCAGTATATCCCAGTATTCCCAGTCTCACTCACGGGGTAAGCCGGGCTGTATTCCCAGTATATCCCAGTATATCCCAGTATTCCCAGTTTCACTCACGGGGTAAGCCGGGCTGTATTCCCAGTATATCCCAGTATTCCCAGTATATCCCAGTATTCCCAGTCTCACTCACGGGATAAGCCGGGCTGTATTCCCAGTATATCCCAGTATTCCCAGTATTCCCAGTCACCATTCCCAGTATTCCCAGTATTCCCAGTCTCACTCACAGGGTAAGCCGGGCTGTATTCCCAGTATTCCCAGTATTCCCAGTATTCCCAGTCTCACTCACGGGATAAGCCGGGCTGTATTCCCAGTATATCCCAGTATTCCCAGTCTCACTCACGGGATAAGCCGGGCTGTATTCCCAGTATTCCCAGTATATCCCAGTATTCCCAGTCTCACTCACGGGGTAAGCCGGGCTGTATTCCCAGTATATCCCAGTATATCCCAGTATTCCCAGTCTCACTCACGGGGTAAGCCGGGCTGTATTCCCAGTATTCCCAGTATTCCCAGTCTCACTCACGGGGTAAGCCGGGCTGTATTCCCAGTATATCCCAGTATATCCCAGTATTCCCAGTCTCACTCACGGGGTAAGCCGGGCTGTATTCCCAGTATTCCCAGTATTCCCAGTATTCCCAGTCTCACTCACGGGGTAAGCCGGGCTGTATTCCCAGTATATCCCAGTATATCCCAGTATTCCCAGTCTCACTCACGGGGTAAGCCGGGCTGTATTCCCAGTATTCCCAGTATTCCCAGTCTCACTCACAGGGTAAGCCGGGCTGTATTCCCAGTATATCCCAGTATTCCCAGTATTCCCAGTCTCACTCATGGGGTAAGCTGGGCTGTATTCCCAGTATATCCCAGTATTCCCAGTATATCCCAGTATTCCCAGTATTCCCAGTCTCACTCATGGGGTAAGCCGGGCTGTATTCCCAGTATATCCCAGTATATCCCAGTATATCCCAGTCTCACTCACGGGGTAAGCCGGGCTGTATTCCCGGTATTCCCAGTATTCCCAGTATATCCCAGTATTCCCAGTATTCCCAGTATATCCCAGTATTCCCAGTATATCCCAGTATTCCCAGTCTCACTCACGGGGTAAGCCGGGCTGTATTCCCAGTATATCCCAGTATTCCCAGTCTCACTCACAGGGTAAGCCAGGCTGTATTCCCAGTATTCCCAGTATTCCCAGTATTCCCAGTCTCACGGGGTAAGCCGGGCTGTATTCCCAGTATTCCCAGTATTCCCAGTATTCCCAGTCTCACTCACAGGGTAAGCCAGGCTGTATTCCCAGTATTCCCAGTATTCCCAGTATTCCCAGTCTCACGGGGTAAGCCGGGCTGTATTCCCAGTATTCCCAGTATTCCCAGTATTCCCAGTCTCACTCACGGGGTAAGCCGGGCTGTATTCCCAGTATTCCCAGTCACCATTCCCAGTATATCCCAGTATTCCCAGTCTCACTCACGGGGTAAGCCGGGCTGTATTCCCAGTATTCCCAGTATTCCCAGTATTCCCAGTCTCACTCACGGGATAAGCCGGGCTGTATTCCCGGTATTCCCAGTATATCCCAGTATTCCCAGTCTCACTCACGGGGTAAGCCAGGCTGTATTCCCAGTATATCCCAGTATTCCCAGTCACCATTCCCAGTATTCCCAGTATTCCCAGTATTCCCAGTCACCATTCCCAGTATTCCCAGTATTCCCAGTATTCCCAGTCTCACTCACGGGGTAAGCCGGGCTGTATTCCCAGTATTCCCAGTATTCCCAGTCTCACGGGGTAAGCCGGGCTGTATTCCCAGTATTCCCAGTATTCCCAGTATTCCCAGTATTCCCAGTATTCCCAGTCTCACTCACGGGGTAAGCCGGGCTGTATTCCCAGTATTCCCAGTATTCCCAGTATTCCCAGTCTCACTCACAGGGTAAGCCGGGCTGTATTCCCAGTATATCCCAGTATTCCCAGTATTCCCAGTCTCACTCATGGGGTAAGCCGGGCTGTATTCCCAGTATATCCCAGTATATCCCAGTATATCCCAGTCTCACTCACGGGGTAAGCCGGGCTGTATTCCCGGTATTCCCAGTATTCCCAGTATATCCCAGTATTCCCAGTATTCCCAGTATATCCCAGTATTCCCAGTATATCCCAGTATTCCCAGTCTCACTCACGGGGTAAGCCGGGCTGTATTCCCAGTATATCCCAGTATTCCCAGTCTCACTCACAGGGTAAGCCAGGCTGTATTCCCAGTATTCCCAGTATTCCCAGTATTCCCAGTCTCACGGGGTAAGCCGGGCTGTATTCCCAGTATTCCCAGTATTCCCAGTATTCCCAGTCTCACTCACAGGGTAAGCCAGGCTGTATTCCCAGTATTCCCAGTATTCCCAGTATTCCCAGTATTCCCAGTCTCACGGGGTAAGCCGGGCTGTATTCCCAGTATTCCCAGTATTCCCAGTATTCCCAGTCTCACTCACGGGATAAGCCGGGCTGTATTCCCGGTATTCCCAGTATATCCCAGTATTCCCAGTCTCACTCACGGGGTAAGCCAGGCTGTATTCCCAGTATTCCCAGTATATCCCAGTATTCCCAGTCACCATTCCCAGTATTCCCAGTATTCCCAGTATTCCCAGTCTCACTCACGGGGTAAGCCGGGCTGTATTCCCAGTATTCCCAGTATTCCCAGTCTCACGGGGTAAGCCGGGCTGTATTCCCAGTATTCCCAGTATTCCCAGTATTCCCAGTATTCCCAGTATTCCCAGTCTCACTCACGGGGTAAGCCGGGCTGTATTCCCAGTATTCCCAGTATTCCCAGTATTCCCAGTCTCACGGGGTAAGCCGGGCTGTATTCCCAGTATTCCCAGTATTCCCAGTATTCCCAGTATATCCCAGTATTCCCAGTCTCACTCACGGGGTAAGCCGGGCTGTATTCCCGGTATTCCCAGTATTCCCAGTATTCCCAGTCTCACTCACGGGGTAAGCCGGGCTGTATTCCCGGTATTCCCGGTATATCCCAGTATATCCCAGTATTCCCAGTATTCCCAGTATTCCCAGTCTCACTCACGGGGTAAGCTGGGCTGTATTCCCAGTATTCCCAGTCACCATTCCCAGTATATCCCAGTATATCCCAGTATATCCCAGTCTCACTCACGGGGTAAACCGGGCTGTATTCCCGGTATTCCCAGTCACCATTCCCAGTATATCCCAGTATATCCCAGTATATCCCAGTATATCCCAGTATTCCCAGTCTCACTCACGGGGTAAGCCGGGCTGTATTCCCAGTATTCCCAGTCACCATTCCCAGTATATCCCAGTATTCCCAGTCTCACTCACGGGGTAAGCCGGGCTGTATTCCCAGTATATCCCAGTATTCCCAGTATATCCCAGTATATCCCAGTATTCCCAGTCTCACTCACGGGGTAAGCCGGGCTGTATTCCCAGTATTCCCAGTATTCCCAGTATTCCCAGTCTCACTCACGGGATAAGCCGGGCTGTATTCCCGGTATTTCCGGTGTCCCTTCTCCCCGGGGCTGTAGTCGGAGTCGTCGCTGAAATCCGAGAATTCCTCGCTGGACGAGGCGTGGCGCTGGAAAATCCCGGGAAAAGTCAGCCCGGAGCCGCTCCCGGCCTCTGGAATTCCCACTCGACCCCTCGGGAATCCCAAATTCCCCTGGGAAAACCCCGGGAAAAGTCACTCCCGACCCTTTCCCAAACTCTGGAATTCCCATCTGACCAAATTTGGGGTTAGGATGCTACAAAACGGATTTTTCCTGGAACCTGAGGGGAATTTTCATGGGAATTTGGGATCGGGATGCTAAAAAAATGGATTTTTCCTGGAACCTGAGGGGAATTTTCATGGGAATTTGGGATCAGGATGCTAAAGAACGGATTTTTCCTGGAACCTGAGGGGAATTTTCATGGGAATCTGGGATCAGGATGCTAAAGAATGGATTTTTCCTGGAACCTGAGGGGAATTTTCATGGGAATTTGGGATCGGGACGCTAAAGAACGGATTTTTCCTGGAGTTTGAAGGAAATTCTTAGGGAAATCCGTGCGTTAGAACACAAAAAAAACGGGATTTTTGCGGGACCGAAGGAATTTTTTGACGGGGAAAACGACAATTCCGGATTCCCCCCCTCCAAAATCCCGAATTCCCGGTGGGAATTCCCACCCTGTGCTTGGATTTCCTCTTTTTCTTGGACCTCCTCTTGTCCTTCTCCTTGCGGCGCTTGCGCTTCAGGCGCCGGTGGGATTTGTCCTCGTCCGAGGCGCTGTGGTGCCGCTCCCGCCGGGACTGGGACTGGGAGCGGGATTGGGAATGGGAGCGGGAATGGTCGGGGGCGTCGTCACCGCCATCGTCCTCCAGCTCGCCCTCCTCCAGCTCCCCATCCTCCCTGGGGATAGAAACCACGGGAAAATGGGAATTATGGATCCTCCTCCAGCTCCCCATCCTCCCTGGGGATAGAAACCACGGGAAAATGGGAATTATGGATCCTCCTCCAGCTCCCCATCCTCCCTGGGGAACAGAAACCACGGGAGAACGGGAATTATGGATCGTGATCCAGCTCCCCATCCTCCCTGGGGAACAAAAACCACGGGAAAATGGGAATTATGGATCTTGTCCCATCCTCCCTGGGAATATAAACCACGGGAGAACGGGAATTATGGATCGTGATCCAGCTCATCGTCCTCCCTGGGGATAGAAACCACGGGAAAATGGGAATTATGGCTCATGATCCAGCTCCCCATCCTCCCTGGGAATATAAATCATGGAAAAACGGGAATTATGGATCGTGATCCAGCTCATCGTCCTCCCTGGGGAACAAAAACCACGGGAAAATGGGAATTATGGATCATGATCCAGATCCTCATCCTCATTGGGATGGGAAAACACGGGAAAATGGGAATTATGGATCCTGTCCCAGCTCCTCATCCTCCATGGGGAATAAAAACCATGGGAATGTTCAGGTTTGGGGGAAAATGGGGATTATGGATCATATCCCAGCTCCTCATCCTCCATGGGGAATAAACCATGGGAAAATGGGAATTACGGATCCTGTCCCAGCTCCCCATCCTCCCTGGGGAATAGAAACCACAGGAAAATGGGAATTATGGATCGTGATCCAGCTCATCGTCCTCATTGGGAATAAAAACCACTGGAATGTTTAAATTTCGAGGAAAAATGGGAATTATGGATCCTGTCCCAGCTCCCCATCCTCCCTGGGAATAAAAACCACGGGAAAATGGGAATTATGGATCCTGTCCCAGCTCCTCATCCTCCCTGGGTATATACACCATGGGAATGTTCAGATTTGGAGGAAAAATGGGAATTATGCATCATGTCCCAGCTCCTCATCCACCCTGGGAATAAAAACCACGGGAAAATGGGAATTATGGATCCTGTCCCAGCTCCTCATCCTGCCTAGGGAATAAAAACCACTGGAATGTTTAAATTTGGAGGAAAACTGGGAATTATGGATCGTGATCCAGCTCATCGTCCTCACTGGGGAATATAAACCACGGGAAAATGGGAATTATGGATCATGATCCAGCTCATCGTCCTCCCTGGGAATAAAAACCACGGGAGAACGGGAATTATGGATCCTGTCCCAGATCCCCATCCTGCCTGGGAATATAAATCATGGAAAAATGGGAATTATGGATCCTGTCCCATCCTCCCTGGGGAATAAAAACCATGGGAAAATGGGAATTATGGATCCTCCTCCAACTCCCCATCCGCCCTGGGAATATAAATCATGGGAAAACGGGAATTATGGACCATGATCCAGCTCATCGTCCTCATTGGGATGGGAAAACACGGGAAAATGGGAATTATGGATCGTGATCCAGCTCCCCATCCTCCCTGGGGAATAAAAACCACGGGAAAATGGGAATTATGGATCCTGTCCCAGCTCCTCATCCTGCCTGGGAATAAAAACCACAGGAAAATGGGAATTATGGATCATGGCCCAGCTCATCGTCCTCACTGGGACAGGAAAACACGGGAAAATGGGAATTATGGATCCTGTCCCAACTCCTCATCCTCACCGGGAATATAAACCACTGGAATGTTTAAATTTGGAGGAAAAATGGGAATTACGGATCCTGTCCCAGCTCCTCATCGGGACAGGAAAACACGGGAAAACGGGAACTATGGATCCTCCTCCAGCTCCCCATCCTCACTGGGAATATACACCATGGGAATGTTCAGATTTGGAGAAAAATGGGAATTATGGATCCTGTCCCAGCTCCTCATCCTCACTGAGATGGAAAAACACGGGAAAATGGGAATTATGGATCTTCCTCCAACTCCCCATCCACCCTGGGAATATAAACCACGGGAAAATGGGAATTATGGATCCTGTCCCAGCTCATCGTCCTCACTGGGGAATAAAAACCACAGGAAAATGGGAATTATGGATCCTGATCCAGCTCCTCATCCTGCCTGGGACAGGAAAACACAGGAAAATGGGAATTCTGGATCCTCCTCCAACTCCCCATCCACCCTGGGAATAAAAACCATGGAAAAACGGGAATTATGGATCATGGCCCAGCTCATCGTCCTCCCTGGGACGGGAAAACACAGGAAAATGGGAATTATGGATCATGATCCAGCTCCTCATCCTCACTGGGGAATAAAAACCACTGGAATGTTTAAATTTGGTGGAAAAATGGGAATTATGGATCGTGATCCTGCTCCTCATCCTCACTGGAAAATATAAACCGTGGGAATGTTCGTGGGAAAATGGGAATTATGGATCCTGCCTGGGAAAACAACGGGAATTTCGGTTTTTTGGGGGGAAAAAAATTGGAATTGTTCCCAGAACTCCCCGAAACGCTGGGAACGAACGTTCAAATTTGGGTGGAAAAATGGGAATTACAGATCCTGAACCTGCTCCCCGCCCTGCCTGGAAAAAAAAATAACGGGAATGTTCAGATTTGGGGGGAAAAATGGGAATTTCAGCGCCTCCTGCGGCTCAGAGCTCAGTCCCAAATTCCTGGGGGATTCCAAGATTTCTCAGGGATTCCCCAAAGTCCAAGGGGATTCCCAAATTCCTGGGGTTCCCGATATATTTCCAAAAAAAAAATAAAACCCAAAATGCCCCCAAAATCCTGATCCAGCTCCGTGGAAAAATAATGGCAATGTTTGATTTTGGGGAGGGAAAAAAAAAGGGAATTAAAGATCTTCCTCCAGCTCCTGGAAAAATAATGGGAATTTTGTTTTTGGGGGGAAAAATTGGCCCAAATCCCAAAATCCCAGAGCCACAGGATCCAAGGGAACTGGAATCCCACAGCCAACGCCACAAAACCCCAGAACCTTCCGGACTTTTCCGGGATACGGAGGGAAATTTTGAGGCAGGAAGGGAGAATTTCGGAAAATGAACAAAATCAATTCATTCATCCGATGATTCCAGCTGGAATTCCGGGCTGGAATCAACGCTGTGACCCCAAACCCCGAATATTTGGGATAATCCTGTGAATCCCCGAGCTCTGATGATGAAATTTCCATTAAAAAAGCAGGAAAATCCCATTTTTTGGAGAAGGATTTTGCTCTGATGATGAAATTTCCACTAAAAAAGCAGGAAAATCCCATTTTTGGAGAAGGATTTTGCTCCAATGATGAAATTTCCACTAAAAAAGTGGGAAAATCCCATTTTTGGAGGGGGATTTTGCTCTGCTGATGAAATTTCCACTAAAAAAGGGGGAAAATCCCATTTTTGGAGAAGGATTTTGCTCCAATGATGAAATTTCCATTAAAAAAAGCAGGAAAATCCCATTTTTGGAGAAGGATTTTGCTCTGATGATGAAATTTCCATTAAAAAAAGCAGGAAAATCCCATTTTTGGAGAAGGATTTTGCTCTGCTGATGAAATTTCCATTAAAAAAGCAGGAAAATCCCATTTTTGGAGAAGCATTTTGCTCCGATGATGAAATTTCCATTAAAAAAGCAGGAAAATCCCATTTTTGGAGAAGGATTTTGCTCCAATGATGAAATTTCCATTAAAAAAAGCAGGAAAATCCCATTTTTGGAGAAGGATTTTGCTCTGCTGATGAAATTTCCATTAAAAAAGCAGGAAAATCCCATTTTTGGAGAAGCATTTTGCTCCGATGATGAAATTTCCATTAAAAAAGCAGGAAAATCCCATTTTTGGAGAAGGATTTTGCTCCAATGATGAAATTTCCATTAAAAAAAGCAGGAAAATCCCATTTTTGGAGGAGGATTTTGCTCTGCTGATGAAATTTCCATTAAAAAAAGCAGGAAAATCCCATTTTTGGAGAAGGTTTTTGCTCTGATGATGAAATTTCCATAAAAAAAGCAGGAAAATCCCATTTTTGGAGAAGGTTTTTACTCTGCTGATGAAATTTCCACTAAAAAAGCAGGAAAATCCCATTTTTGGAGAAGGATTTTGCTCCAATGATGAAATTTCCACTAAAAAAGTGGGAAAATCCCATTTTTGCAGGGGGATTTTGCTCCAATGATGAAATTTCCATTAAAAAAAGCGGGAAAATCCCATTTTTGGAGAAGGATTTTGCTCTGATGATGAAATTTCCACTAAAAAAGCGGGAAAATCCCATTTTTGGAGAAGGATTTTGCTCTGCTGATGAAATTTCCATTAAAAAAAGGGGAAAATCCCATTTTTGGAGAAGGATTTTGCTCTGCTGATGAAATTTCCACTAAAAAAGCAGGAAAATCCCATTTTTGGAGAAGGATTTTGCTCCAATGATGAAATTTCCATTTAAAAAGCAGGAAAATCCCATTTTTGGAGGGGGATTTTGCTCTGCTGATGAAATTTCCATTAAAAAAAGGGGGAAAATCCCATTTTTGGAGAAGGATTTTGCTCTGCTGATGAAATTTCCATCAAAAAAAGGGGGGAAATCCCATTTTTGGGCATTTTTTGGTGGTACAAACCAGCAGGAAAAAGGGACCAAAGCCATTCCTTCGTGTGGAGAAGCCCCTCTGGAATTAATTAACCCCTAATGACACCTCCTTAATTGCTGTCCCACAGCTGAAAACTCCTGGATTTACCTTTTCCTGCTCTTTTTTTTTGGGAATAAACAGAAAAAAAGGGACCAAACCCGACTCGTGCTTCAACACAGAGGGGGAAAACAGGGACAAGTGTGCGGGGAGGGGCAAAAGCGACCCGAAATTCCAATTTTTTTGGGTGGGCAAAGGGCGGAATTCCCGGGGTTGTGTGGTTATTCCTGCCGGGACACACCTGGAGGGGCACGGGGAAGTGTGAGGTGCTTTTTACCACCTTTTTTTTTTATGGCTTTCACACATTTTTTTTTTTTCTTTTCCAGCGATTTCCGCCAACTTTTCGACCTTTTTTTTTTTTTTTTTTTTTGCGTGGAAAATCCCGTTCCAGGTTGGAATTCCGGGGTTGTTTCACCTGGAAATGTCCCGGGTTTTTTTTGGGGAGGGGATTTGTGTGCTTTTGTGACTTTTTTTGGGGGGGAGGAATTCTGCTTGGTTTGGGACTTACACGGATTTTTACACTCGGGAGTCGTGGAGGGACCAAGGGAGGGGTGAAAAGGCACCAAAAAAAATCGCAAAATTCCACATTTCCCACTCATTCCCCACCCTGAGCCCACACGGAAACGAACCCCAGGCCCCCAAAATTCCCTGGATTTGCCTTTTTTTTCCCCAGCAAAACCCCGCCAAAATCCCTGGATTTGTATTTTTTTGGAAAAGAATATTTGCAAACCTCCCTTAATCTGCTTCTTTCCCCCTATAAATACCCCCAAATTCCTTGGATTTGCATTTTTCTCCTAAAAAATACCCCCAAACTCCCTGGATTTACCATTTTCCCCCTAAAAAATTCCCTGGATTTACCATTTTCCTCCATAAAAATATTCCCCAAACTCCCCTAATTTACTTTTTTTTCTCTACAAACGCCCTCAAAACTCCCTGGATTTACCTTTTTATCCCAAACCCCCCTGATTTTACTTTTTTTTTCTTGTTTTTCTCACAATATTTGGATTAAACTACCAAAAAACAACAAAAAAAAAGCAGGAATACGGGAAATGGCTCTGAGTTACGGCAGGGAGGGGAGACCAAAAGTGGGGAAAAAGGATTTTTGGGGCAGATTCGGAGATTTTTGGAGCATTTCAAAGCCCTGCAGGTGAACCTGTGGCTATGGGGAAAGGGGAAATCCCACCCAGGGACCCCCAAACTTCCTGATCCCAATTTGGGAGGACTTGAAGGGAATAAATGGAATTTTAACGAGGGAATAAAGAACTTATTAAGGACCACCCTCTAAAAAAAAGGGGGATAAACCCCCCCAAAGGAGCTAAAATCCCCCAAAATAGGGACCTAAATATCCCTAGAAAACAAGTTAAATCCCCCAAAAGAGGAACTAAAACCCCCCCAAAATACCTAATCCCCCCAAAAAACCCCAACTAGATCCCCCCCTCTGGAAGCAAAAGGCCCCCAAAAGGAGCTGAACTCCCTCCAATATTCTAAAATCCCCCCAAATTAGGATTTAAATCCCCCAAAAGCAGGGTTAAACCCCCCCAAAAGGGTCTAAAGTCCCCCCAAAAAAAAGTATTTTAGTTTTCTCTAAAGAGGAACTGACCCCCCCGGAAGATAAATCCCCTAAAAGAGGGGCTGAACCCCCCTAGGGAGGACTCAGCGACTGAAGCCCCCCCACCACCTAAAGCCCCCCCAAAGTGGGGTTAAACCCCCCCAGCACCTCAAGAGCCCCCCCAAAAGGACCTAAATCCCCCCCAAAATGTCCCCAAATGCCCTCACACGCTATTGAGGCCTGCACTGCCCTTATCCCCTCGTCCCCCCCTCAGGCCCTTCCTCACCCTCCTCTTCCTCAAATCCCCTCAGGCCTTTCCTCTCCTCAGGACCCCCTCACCTCCAAATCCCCCTCACGCCCTTCCTCACCCTCCTCCTCAAATCACCCTCAGGCCTTTCCTCCTCCTCCTCAGGATCCCCTCACTCCCAAATCCCCCTCAGGCCCTTCCTCACCCTCCTCTTCCTCAAATCCCCCTCAGGCCTCTCCTCCCCTCAGGACCCCCTCACGCCCTTCCTCACCCTCCTCCTCAATCCCCCTCAGGCCTTTCCTCCCCTCAGAAACCCCTCACCCCCAAATCCCCCTCAGGCCCTTCCTCACCCTCCTCTTCTTCAAACCCCCCCAGGCCTTTCCTCCCCTCAGGCCTCTCCTCCCCTCAGGACCCCCTCACCTCCAAATCCCCCTCAGGCCCTTCCTCACCCTCCTCTTCCTCAAATCCCCCTCAGGCCTCTCCTCCCCTCAGGACCCCCTCACCTCCAAATCCCCCTCAGGCCCTTCCTCACCCTCCTCCTCAAATCCCCCTCAGGCCTTTCCTCCTCCTCCTCCTCAGGATCCCTCCCCCCAAATCCCCCTCAGGTGCTTCCTCACAGCCCCCCCCCCCAATCCCCCTCAGGCCCTTCCTCACCCTCCTCCTCCTCAGGGCGTCCCAGGCCTTCCCCGACTCCCCCTCTGGCCCTTCCTCACCCTCCTCCTCCTCCTCGGAGCCCCCCGAGCCCCCTCCCCACAGGCCGCCCCCCCTCAGCCCCTGGGCCCTGCCTGCCCCCCCCGTCCCTCCCCTCACCCTTTCCCTCCCGCCGCCCCATCCCCAAACCTGGTCCGGCGCGCCGGACCGACCCCCAGCCACACAGAGAAGGCGCTCGGGAGAGGCGGTTACTGGACCTTTCGTCCGGGCCGTGATGGTGGCCTTGGAGCGGCGGCGGCGGCCGGGGGAGGCTGCAGCTGCCGTGGCAGGACGGAGAAGGGGGGGGTGCAGTGCGGGCTGGGGGGGGAGGCGGCGGCGGCGGGGGGGACACTCGGGCTCTCCACGGCCATGGGCAACGGGCAGGGGTTGGAGAACGGGGGCACAGTCACTGAACGGCGCGGGGGGGCTCGGCCCGGCGGCTCCTCCGCCCGCGCCCCGCGCTCCGCGGGCGGACACACAAAATGGCGCCCGCCCTGAGGCAGCGCCCCGGCGGCCGCCGGAAACGCCCGAGAGCCGCCGGAAACGCCCGAGAGCCGCCGCTTCGGAGGGTGCCGAAAAGCGGCGGGGAAGCACGAAGAGCTCGTCGGGCTTTTCCGGTTGGCGCCGAGCGTTTCCGAGCGCTTCCAAAGCTCTCCGGGTTCTCTCCGAACGCCGCCGAAGTTCTCCGAATGTTTGCGAAAGTCTCTGCATGTGGGGGGATTTTTCATAAGGAAAAAAAAAATTAGAACAGAATTTTACAGGAAGAAAATTTTAAAAGGAGATTTGAAGTCTCTTCCCCTCACGGATTCTTTTTTCCCTACTCAAAACCTCTCCCAAGCCCACGGTGCCGGTTGATTATTGGACTCGATGTTCCCCCAAAATCCTCTTCCCACCTGGAGTTCAGCTCAGGACAGGGAATTTCCACGGATCACGGGATGTTTCTCCACATCTAAACGTCGCTCAGCAGGGGAAAAAAAAAAAAAAAAAAAAAAGCCCAGACCTCCAAAACGTCGCGATTTTCCTGAATTTATAGGAAAATCTATGGAAGGTAGGAGGAGCGTGAAGGGAGTTAGGGATCCTCCTGTGACTTGGAAAAAACAGCATAGATTTTCTAAAACCAGGAGAAACACAACTCCAAAAACCTGATTTTTTTTTTTTTCTAATTATTGACGGGATTTTTGCGCCGGTTTGCCCGCTTCGTTTCTCTGGAACGGGGAATTAATGGGATTTCCGCGAAGTTCTCCAAAGCTCTCCGAACGTTTGCGAAGCTCTCCGGCGCGTTCCGAAGATTTCCGAAGGCACGCTCGGCACGTTTCCGAAGGTCTCCCAACGAGGCTGACGGAGATTGACGAAGGCGATGGGGGGGCATGGCGGGAACGCCCGCGATGAGAGGAGGACGAGTCCATCTGAGCGTGGGAAGGGGGGGGGGAGAACAACACGGATTCTGCCACGCGGCGCACGGGAAAGACCCCAAAACCCCTGGCCGCGGCCTCACGCCGTCACACCGCGGTGAAACGGCGGCGGAAGAAACCTCTGGCCGTTCTTTTCTCCTGAGGGGCCGCGGGTACCGGGAGCGGGTTCCGAGCGTCCCCCCCCCGCCGGCGGGATTTGTAGCGGCGGCTTGCGCGGGGATTTGCGCGGGCCGCCAGGGGGCGCCGCGAGATGCGTGAGGGGCTTTGAGGGGTCCTGAGGGGCTTTGAGGGGCTTTGATGGCCCGTGAGGAGCTCTGAGGTGTCCAGAGGGGCCTTGAGGGGTTTGAAACGTCAGAGGGGCTTTGAGGGGTCGTGAAAGGACCCTGAGGGGGGTCTCGGGGGCCGCCGCGATGGTGGAGAAGGATGAATCCAGCCCCGGCGGCATCAGCGAGGAGGAGGCGGCCCAGTACGACCGGCAGATCCGGCTCTGGGGGCTCGAGGCCCAGAAACGGTCGGTGGGGCTGGGGGGTTCTAGGAGGAACCTAAATGGGCTTGGGGTGTTCCTATAGGGGGTCCCTATAGGAGCCGGGAGGGGTCTGGGGGGTCCCACACGAGCTTGGAGGGGTCCCTGCAGGAGCCTGAGGGGGCCCTGTAGGGACTTTTGGGGTCCTGTAAGGATCGGGGGGGGCTGTGTAGGGGTTTGGGGGCTCCCTATAGGAGCTGTGAGGGCTCCCTATGGGAGCCAGGCAGGCTCATAGCAGCTGGGGGGGTCTCTGTATGGGCTTTGGGGGGCCTCAGGAGCCCTATAGGAGCCTTAAGGGGGCTATGTAGAGGCTCTTGGGGGTTCCTATAGGGATCTGGGTGCACCCTATATGGTCTTGGGAAGTCCCCATGGGGGTTAGAGGTGGCTCTGTAGAGGTCTGGGGGTCCCCATAGGGGTTAAGGGTGGCTCTATAGGGGTCTGGGGGTCCCCGTAGGGGTTAAGGGTGGCTCTATAGGGGTCTGGGGGTCCCCGTAGGGGTTAAGGGTGGCTCTATAGGGGTCTGGGGGTCCCCATAGGGGTTAAGGGTGGCTCTGTAGGGGTCTGGGGGTCCCCATAGGGGTTAAGGGTGGCTCTATAGGGGTCTGGGGGTCCCCGTAGGGGTTAAGGGTGGCTCTATAGGGGTCTGGGGGTCCCATAGGGGTTAAGGGTGGCTCTGTAGGGGTCTGGGGGTCCCCATAGGGGTCAGGGGTGGCTCTATAGGGGTCTGGGGGTCCCCGTAGGGGTTAAGGGTGGCTCTGTAGGGGTCTGGCGCTCTCATTCCTCGTTCCTGAGCCCTTTTCCCGGGATCCCCCCGCAGGTTACGGGCGTCGCGGGTGCTGCTGGTGGGGCTGCGTGGGGGCCGAGGTGGCCAAAAACCTCATCCTGGCCGGGGTCAGGGGCCTCACCCTGCTGGACCACCAACAGGTGAGAGGGGGACACACCTGGGCACACCTGGGCACACACCTGGGCACACACCTGGGCACACCTGGGCACAGCCTTGTCCTGGCCAGGGCCAGGGGTTTCACCTTGCTCTACCCTTGCAGGTGCGGGGGTGAGGGTGTTGCATTGTCCCATTTTGGGGTTGAATTCCCGATCCTGAATTTTTTCCCCGCTGGTGACCTCTGCTCTCTTCATGAGCAGCTCCAAAAAGTGGGAATTTCATCCCCTCCATCCCTGGGGAGTTTTTGCTCTGCTCTCTTTAGGAGCAGCCCCAAAAACCGGGGAATTTCATCGCCTCCATCCCGCGAAGTTTTCCATCTATTGCTCTTAGGAGCAGCCCCAAAAAGTGGGAATTTCATCCCCTCCATCCCTGGGGATTTTTCCTCTGCTCCCCTCAGGAACAGCCCCAAGAAATGGGAATTTTATCTCTCAGGAACAGCCTCCAAATGTGGGAATTTCATCCCCTCCGTCCCTGGGGATTTTTCCCTCTGCTCCCCCTCAGGAACAGCCCCAAGAAATGGGAATTTTATCCCTCAGGAACAGCCTCCAAATGTGGGAATTTCATCGCCTCCATCCCTGGGGATTTTTCCCTCTGCTCCCCCTCAGGAACAGCCCCAAGAAATGGGAATTTTATCCCTCAGGAACAGCCTCCAAATGTGGGAATTTCATCCCCTCCATCCCTGGGGATTTTTCCCTCTGCTCCCCTCAGGAACAGCCCCAAGAAATGGGAATTTTATCCCTCAGGAACAGTCTCCAAATGTGGGAATTTCATCGCCTCCATCCCTGGGGATTTTTCCCTCTGCTCCCTTCAGGAACAGCCCCAAGAAGTGGGAATTTTATCCCTCAGGAACAGCCTCCAAATGTGGGAATTTCATCCCCTCCATCCCTGGGGATTTTTTCCTCTGCTCCCCTCAGGAACAGCCCCCAAGGGTGGGAATTTTATCCCTCAGGAACAGCCTCCAAATGTGGGAATTTCATCCCCTCCATCCCTGGGGATTTTTTCCTCTGCTCCCCTCAGGAACAGCCCCAAAGAGTGGGAATTCTTTCCCTCAGGAAGAGCCCCCCCAGTGTGGGAATTTCCCAGCCTCACTGCCGCTGCTCCCCCGTGTCCCCAGGTGTCCCCCGAGGACAGCCGTGCCCAGTTCCTGATCCCGGTGGGCTCCCAGGGCCGGAACCGCGCCGAGGCCTCGCTGGAGCGGGCGCAGAGCCTCAACCCCATGGTGGAGGTCAAGGCCGACCCCGAGAGCGTGGAGAGCAAACCCCACGAGTTCTTCACGCAGTTCGACGCGGTACCCGAGGGGGCTCCCCGAATTCCAGCTGTGGGGCGGGATATTCCCGGGTTTGGGGTGGGATATTCCTGGCTTTGGGTGGGATATTCCTGGCTTGGGGTGGGATATTCCTGGCTTTGGGTGGGATATTCCCGGGTTGGGGTGGGATATTCCCGGCTTGGGGTGGGATATTCCTGGCTTGGGGTGGGATATTCCCGGGTTTGGGCGGGATATTCCCGGGTTTGGGTGGGATATTCCCGGCTTGGGGTGGGATATTCCCGGCTTGGGGTGGGATATTCCCGGGTTTGGGCGGGATATTCCCGGGTTTGGGGCAGGATATTCCCGGGTTTGGGTGGGATATTCCCGGCTTGGGGTGGGATATTCCTGGCTTGGGGTGGGATATTCCCGGCTTTGGGCGGGATATTCCCGGGTTTGGGTGGGATATTCCCGGCTTGGGGTGGGATATTCCTGGCTTGGGGTGGGATATTCCCGGGTTTGGGCGGGATATTCCCGGGTTTGGGTGGGATATTCCCGGCTTGGGGTGGGATATTCCCGGCTTGGGGTGGGATATTCCCGGGTTTGGGCGGGATATTCCCGGCTTTGGGTGGATATTCCGGGTTGGGGGGATATTCCGGGTTGGGCAGGATATTCCCGGGTTTGGGGCGGGATATTCCCGGGTTTGGGTGGGATATTCCCGGCTTGGGGTGGGATATTCCTGGGTTTGGATGGGATATTCCTGGGTTTGGATGGGATATTACCGGGTTTGGATGGGATATTCCTGGGTTTGGATGGGATATTACCGGGTTTGAGGCAGGATTGGCACATTTTGGACTGAGATTGTCCCTTTTTTGGGCAGAATTCTCCCGTTTCAGAGTGCGATCATCCCATTTTGGGGTGAAGCTGTCCAGCTTTGGGGTGGGATTGTTCTGTTTTGGGGGAATTGTCCCATTTGGGGAGTGGGATTTTCCCTTTTTTGGGCAGAATTATCCCATTTCAGAGTGCTCATCCCGTTTTGGAAATGACCCAAAACTGTCCAATTTTGGGGTGGGGTTGTCTTTTTTTTTTTGAGAAATTTTGAGATTAATTGCTCAATTTGGGGGAATTACCCCATTTTGAGCTGGGTTTATCCCATTTTGGGATGGAATCGCCTCATTTTGGGGGTGGAATCGCCTCATTTTGGGGATCGCTGGGTAGATCGCCCCGTTTTGGGGTGGAATCGCCCCGTTTTGGGATGGAATCGCCTCATTTTGGGGTAGAATCGCCCCATTTTGGGTGGAATTGCCCCGTTTTGGATGGAATCGCCCCATTTTGGGATGGAATCGCCCCGTTTTGGGGTAGAATCGCCCCATTTTGAGGTGGAATCGCCCCATTTTGAGGTGGAATCGCCCCGTTTTGGGGTAGAATCGCCCCATTTTGGGGTGGAATCGCCCCATTTTGGGGTGAATCGCCCCGTTTTGGGTGGAATCGCCCCATTTTGGGGTGGAATCGCCCCGTTTTGGGGTGGAATTGCCCCGTTTTGGGGTGGAATTGCCCCATTTTGGGGTGGAATCGCCCGTTTTGGGGTAGAATCGCCCCATTTTGAGGTGGAATCGCCCCATTTTGAGGTGGAATCGCCCCGTTTTGGGTAGAATCGCCCCATTTTGGGGTGCAATCCCCTGCTCTGACAGAAAGGAAGAACACCCAACCCCATCCCACTCTTCCCCCTGCCCCATTACGGTTTTCTCCCATAAACCCACCCCGAATCCAGGGCTGATGCCCCGAATTTCCCCTGCAGGTGTGCCTCACCTGCTGCTCCCGGGAGTCCATGGTGAGGATCAACCAGATCTGCCACAAAAACGGGATCAAGTTCTTCACCGGCGACGTCTTCGGCTACCACGGCTACATGTTCGCGGACCTGGGCGACCACGAGTTCGTGGAGTGAGTTTGGGGCAGAACCTCCCCCGAAATGCCGGGATTTTGGGGTGCTCCTGACCCCATTCCCGGCGTTTTTCCCTCCTCAGGGAGAAGCCCAAGGTGGCCAAGGTGAGCGCGGGGTGGAGGATGGACCCGAGGCCAAACGGGCCCGGCTGGAGCCGGCCGAGACCACCATGGTCAAAAAGGTCAGCAGGGACGTTCCTGGGGGATCTGGGGGGGAAATGATCCCAAAAACCCCGGGATGGACCCCAAAAACCCCAGAGAGACCCCAAAAAACCCTGGGACACACCCAAAAATCCTGGGATAGACCCTGAAAACCCTGAGACAGATCTCCCAAAACACCTGTGCTGCTTCCTTCATTCCTTGGTGGCCCAAATCGCATTGAAGTGACCCCAAATCCCTTTTGGGGTGGCCCCAAATCCCACTGAAGTGACCCCAAATCCCTTTTGGGGTGGCCCTGACCCTCCCCAGTGCCCCCAGACCCTCTCCGTCCCCTCCCAGCCGGAATTTCCCGGGCGGAGCGGAAACCCCCCGGGATTTTGGGATTCCTGTGGGATTCCTTTGGGATTCCTGTGGGATTCCTGGGGCGCTCAGAATCCGGCTGGGAGCGTCCCCCGGGATGGGAACGTCCCCGGATGCCACCGGGAGCAGCTGCCGGATCCTGATCCCGTGGGAATTCCTCGGGATGAGGTTTTGGGATGCCAGAGCCCACGGGACGGGGATGGGGCTGGGGCTGGGCCGGGCGTTTGTCCCTGAGAATTCCCGACTCCCTGAGCCCGTGGAATTGGGAGAATTCCCATTTTCCTGTCCCCATGCGGAAGCAGAATTCCCAATCCTCTGTTCTCCTGAAATTGGGAGAATTCCCGACTCCCTGAGCCCTTGGAATTGGGAGAATTCCCAATCCTCTGTTCTCCTGAAATTGGGAGAATTCCCGACTCCCTGAACCTTTGGAATTGGGAGAATTCCCAATCCTCTCTTCTCCTGAAATTGGGAGAATTCCCGACTCCCTGAGCCCTTGGAATTGGGAAAATTCCCGACTCCCTGAACCTTTGGAATTGGGAGAATTCCCAATCCTCTGTTCTCCTGAAATTGGGAGAATTCCCGACTCCCTAAACCTTTGGAATTGGAAGAATTCCCAACTCCCTGCCTCATCCCAGGGTTCCCCAGGATCTTCTTCCCTTTCCCCCGCTCCCTCCCAAATCCCGCTGTTTTTTCCCCGGAATTCCAGCACCTGGAATTCTGCCGGCTGCGGGAGTTCCCCTCCTTTCCCAAACCCCAAATCCCGCTGTTTTTTCCCCCGGAATTCCAGCGCCTGGAATTCTGCCAGCTGCAGGAGTTTCCCTCCTTTCCCAAACCCCAAATCCTGCTGTTTTTTCCCCGGAATTCCAGCACCTGGAATTCTGCCAGCTGCAGGAGTTCCCCTCCTTTCCCAAACCCCAAATCCTGCTGTTTTTCCCCCGGAATTGCAGCGCCTGGAATTCTGCCGGCTGCGGGAGTTTCTCTCCTTTCCCAAACCCCAAATCCCGCTGGTTTTCCCTGGAATTCCAGCGCCTGGAATTCTGCCAGCTGCGGGAGTTTCTCTCCTTTCCCAAACCCCAAATTCCGCTGTTTTTTCCCCCGGAATTGCAGCGCCTGGAATTCTGCCGGCTGCGGGAGTTCCCCTCCTTTCCCAAACCCCAAATCCCGCTGGTTTTCCCCTGGAATTCCAGCGCCTGGAATTCTGCCAGCTGCGGGAGTTTCCTTCCTTTCCCAAACCCCAAATCCCGCTGTTTTCCCCCGGAATTCCAGCACCTGGAATTCTGCCGGCTGCGGGAGTTTCTCTCCTTTCCCAAACCCCAAATCCCGCTGTTTTTTTCCCCCGGAATTCCAGCGCCTGGAATTCTGCCAGCTGCGGGACGCCCTGGCCGTGGAGTGGCGCGGGGAGAAGGCGACGGCGGCGCTGCGACGCACGGCCCCCGACTACTTCCTGCTCCAAGGTGAATTCCAGAGGCTTTTCCCAAAAAAAAAAAAACAACCCCATTTCCGAGGAATGAAACCTGTTCTCAGGGGAGAAAAAACAAAAAATTCCCAGGGGAAAAAACCCCTGTCATTCGTAGGGGGAAAAAAAAACATTCCCAGGGGAAAAAAATCAATTCCTGGCGGAAAAAACCAAAAAACATTCCCAAGGAAAATACAAACCCATTCCTGGGATAAAAAAACGTATTGAGTGAGGGGGGAAAACCCATTCTCAGGAAAAAAAATCCTATTCCTGGGAAAAAAAACCCAAAAACCACCATTCCTGCATGGTTTTTTAGGTCTTTTCCGGGTTTTTTTCATGGATTTTCCAGCGGGGAATTTAAATTCCTGAGGGAATTCGGGGATAACCTGGAGGAGTTCAAGGTTCCCGTGGGAAGATCCCAGTCAGGAGCCTCTGAGGGAGATTGGGGTCCCCGAAATGTCCCCATGGTGTCCCCACAATGTCCCCACGGTGTCCCCAGTGCTGCTGCGGTTCCGCACAGAGACCGGCCGGGATCCGTGTCCCTGTGTCCCCTCCCTGGGGTGTCCCTGTGTGACAGTGACAGTGACAATGACAGTGTCCCCTGTCCCGTGTCCCCAGTGCTGCTGCGGTTCCGCACAGAGACCGGCCGGGATCCGTGTCCCTGTGTCCCCTCTGGGGTGTCCCTGTGTGACAGTGACAATGACAGTGACAATGACAGTGACAATGACAGTGTCCCCTGTCCCCTGTCCCCAGTGCTGCTGCGGTTCCGCACAGAGACCGGCCGGGATCCGTGTCCCCGGAGCGACGCCGAGGACTCGCAGCGGCTGCTCCGGCTGCGCCGGGAGGTGCTGGAGGCGCTGGGGGTGGGCTCACACCTGCTGCCCGAGCACTTCCACAGGTGAGGGGGCACCGGGGACGCCGGGGGGGCTCCGTGTCACCGTCACCCGCGTCCCCGAGGCCACCGGGGCTGCTGGAGCCTGGCAGGGACAGCCCGGGGCTTGGGGACACCCAGGGTGGCTCTGTGTCCATTCCTGGGACACCCAGGGTGGCTCTGTGTCCATTCCTGGGACCTTGGGGACATCCAGGGTGGCTCTGTGTCCCCATGTCCCCCTCCCTGGGGCCATCCTGGGACCTTGGGGACACCCAGGGTGGCTCTGTGTCCATCCCGGGACCTTGGGGACACCCAGGGTGGCTCTGTGTCCATTCCTGGGACACCCAGGGTGGCTCTGTGTCCATTCCCGGGGCTTGGGGACACCCAGGGTGGCTCTGTGTCCATTCCTGGGACACCCAGGGTGGCTCTGTGTCCATTCCCAGGGTTTTGGGGACACCCAGGGTGGCTCTGTGTCCATTCCCAGGGTTTTGGGGACATCCAGGGTGGCTCTGTGTCCATTCCTGGGACACCCAGGGTGGCTCTGTGTCCATTCCTGGGACCTTGGGGACATCCAGGGTGGCTCTGTGTCCCCATGTCCCCCTCCCTGGGGCCATCCTGGGACCTTGGGGACACCCAGGGTGGCTCTGTGTCCATTCCTGGGACCTTGGGGACATCCAGGGTGGCTCTGTGTCCATTCCCAGGGTTTTGGGGACACCCAGGGTGGCTCTGTGTCCATTCCTGGGGACACCCAGCGTGGCTCTGTGTCCATTCCTGGGACCTTGGGGACATCCAGGGTGGCTCTGTGTCCATTCCCGGGACACCCAGGGTGGCTCTGTGTCCATTCCTGGGGACACCCAGCGTGGCTCTGTGTCCATTCCTGGGACCTTGGGGACACCCAGGGTGGCTCTGTGTCCATTCCCAGGGTTTTGGGGACACCCAGGGTGGCTCTGTGTCCATTCCTGGGGACATCCAGGGTGGCTCTGTGTCCATTCCCGGGACACCCAGGGTGGCTCTGTGTCCATTCCCGGACCTTGGGGACACCCAGGGTGGCTCTGTGTCCATTCCTGGGACCTTGGGGACACCCAGGGTGGCTCTGTGTCCATCCTGGGACACCCAGGGTGGCTCTGTGTCCATTCCTGGGGACACCCAGGGTGGCTCTGTGTCCATTCCCGGGACCCTGGGGACACCCAGGGTGGCTCTGTGTCCATTCCCAGGGTTTTAGGGACACCCAGGGTGGCTCTGTGTCCATTGCCAGGACCTTGGGGACATCCAGGGTGGCTCTGTGTCCGTTCCTGGGGACACCCAGGGTGGCTCTGTGTCCATTGCCGGGACCTTGGGGACACCCAGGGTGGCTCTGTGTCCATTCCCGGGACACCCAGGGTGGCTCTGTGTCCATTCCCGGGGCTTGGGGACACCCAGGGTGGCTCTGTGTCCCTTCCTGGGACCTTGGGGACATCCAGGGTGGCTCTGTGTCCATTCCTGGGGACACCCAGGGTGGCTCTGTGTCCATTCCCGGGGCTTGGGGGACACCCAGCGTGGCTCTGTGTCCATTCCTGGGACCTTGGGGACACCCAGGGTGGCTCTGTGTCCATTCCTGGGGACACCCAGGGTGGCTCTGTGTCCATTCCTGGGACACCCAGGGTGGCTCAGTGTCCCTTCCCAAGGTCCTGGGGACACCCAGGGGGTTTCTGTGTCCCCTCTGTCCCCTGGGATTTTTCCAAAGCCGTTTTGGGGTGAGCCTTTGGGTTTTTAGGGCACCCAGCCGCCATTTTTTGGGGTTGAAACCTCAGGGGTTTATGAAACATTTTTATTTTGGGGAGGGGGGGTGAAATTTCAGGATATTCCAAAGCCTTTTTGGGGATGAAGCGTTGGGGTTTCGGGGACCCCAGCCCACGTTCTTTGGGGTGAAACCTCGGGGTTTTCAGAAGCTTTTTTGGGGTGAAACCTCGGGGTTTTCAGAAGCTTTTTTGGGCTGAAACCTTGGGGTTTTCTATCTGTTTGGGGTGAATCTTTTTGGGGTTTTAGGGACTCCAACCCTCATTTATTGGGGTGAAACCTCAGGGTTTTAAACCACGAACCCCTCGGGGGTTTCGGGGGACACCAGCCCCCATTTTTTTGGGGTGAAACCTCCAAGTTTTGGGATTTTCCTGCTCAATCTCCTCCCTTTTTCCCCCACCCAGCTTCTGCTTCTCGGAGATGGCCCCGGTCTGCGCCGTGGTCGGGGGGGTGCTGGGCCAGGAGGTGGTCAAGGTACGGATTTGGGGGGGGTCTGGGGGGGTTCGGGGGGGTCCCCAAATCCCCCCGTGACCCCCTCGTGTGTCCCCCCCAGGCCCTGTCCCAGCGGGACCCTCCCCACAACAACTTCTTCTTCTTCGACGGCGTGAGGGGCCAGGGGATGGTGGAGTGCCTGGGACCCCCCCACTGAGGGACCCCAAAACCGGGGAGGGCCTTTGGGGGGTCCTCAAACCCCCCCAGGGGCACCCCAAAACCGGGGAGGGTCCTCAAACCCCCCCCAGGGTTTTTAGGGGAGGGGGTTTGGGGTTAATAAAAGTTTTTCCTAGAAAAACGTGGCTGATGTTGGGGTTGGAATTGGGAGGGGGATTCGTTGAGTCACGCCGAGACCCCCCTTAAAGGGGCGAACCCCAAAATCTGGGGGGCCCTCGAATCCCATAGACACCCCCCCCCCCCAAAAAACAAACCCCAAATCCTCCTCTCGTAAATCGATTTTATTGCAAACAAAGGTACAAAAATGGCACTGACCATTGTGGGACCCCCTCCCCAATTCCTGTACAGCCTCCCCCCCCACCCCGAATTCATGTACAGACCCCGAAAATGTACAGAAAACTCCCCCCAAAAATTGTACAGAGCCCCCCCAAAAATGTACAGACCCCCCCCCAAAAAAATTGTACATCCGCCCTATGTACACCCTATATACAATGTACAGCCCATGTACAGCATGTACAGCCCCACTGGGGGGGTTTGGGGGGGCTGCAACCCCCCAGCACCATCCGGGGGGGGTCCCCAAAATCCCCCCTCCCCAAGAGATCATATACAGCCCCCCCACCCCCCAAAAAAACCCCAAATTCTCCCCATTTACAGCCCATGTACAACATATACACACCCTGTGGGGGGGGGGGGATTTGGGGGTCTCCACACCCCCTGGGGGGGGGAATTTGGGGGTGCCCCCTCCAAGGGAAATTTGGGGGGTGGTCCTGGCCCCTCCCAGCACCATTTTTGGAGGGGTCTCCCCTCATTTCTCCCCCCAAAATACCCCAAATTTACACCAACCCCCGCCCCCCAATTTACAGCATTTACAGACTTTGTTTCAGAGGAGGGTGGGGGGAATTGGGGGGGGTTCCCCCTTCCTGCCACAGTTTTTTTGGGGGGAACCAGCCCAATTTTGGGACCCCTCCCACCCCCCAATTTCAGCCCCTTCCCCCCCAATAAATAAATTACACAAATAAATAAAATGGGGGGGGGAACGGGCGCAACCAACCCGAACTGGGGGGGGGGTTGTGCTTTGCCCTTGCTTTGTGGAGGGGTCTCTCCCACCCCGCTGTCCCTGTGGGCGTCCCGCGGGTGTTTCCAGCTGTTCTCCGGGTGTTTCCAGCTGTTTTCCAGCTGTTTTCCAGCTGTTTTCGGGGTCAGTTCCCCCCTCTGGCCGCCAGGGGCGCTGCGGGCGCCGCCCCCAGCCAGGGCGCCACCCAGCGGAAGAGCGGCCCCCAGAAGAGCCCCCGGCCGCGCCGCTGCCAAACGAGCTTTAATTAACGCGGGTAATTAACGCCGCTCATCAGCGCAACGCCCCCCCAATCCCAGCTCCTCCCGCCTCCCCAAAATCCAGCCCCGGCAGCGGGACTCGGAGGGACGGAGCCGGGATAGCAAAAAAGAGGGATTTGGGGGTGTTGCCCACTCAAAAAAGTGGCGTCCCGCCCGTTTTGGGGCTCCTTACTTAAGTTTTGGGGCTCTTCCCTAAATTTTCGGGGGGTTCTCCTCTAGATTTTTGGGGGTTTCCCCTCAAAGCCTCTCCCACCTCCCAAAATCCAGCCGTGGGAGCGGGAGTTGGGAAGGGTGGAGCTGGAATGGGGGGAAAAAGAGGAATTTTGGGGGGGTGTCCCACCTTAAAAAAAGTGGTGTCCAGCCTCATTTTGGGCGTCCCTACTCAATTTTTGGACATCTCTGGATTTGGGGGTGTTTCTGCTAATTTGGGGGGGGGGGTCCCTCAAATTCCAGCCTCTCCCACCCCTCAAAATCCAGTCCTGGCAGCAGGAGTTGGAAGGGACAGTGCTGGATGGGGAGAAAAGATAAATTTGGGGCGTGTACCCCCAAAAAAAGTCTCAAGAGTTGTGAAGTGCCGCCCAAGTTTGGGTGTCCCTACTAAATTTTAGGGCGTCTCCTCTAAATTTTGGGGTGTTAGCCCGAATTCCAGCCACTCCAGCCTGGAGGAGCAGGAGTTGGAGGGACGGTGCTGGAACTGGGATAAAAAAAAAAGAATTTGGGGGGAATGTCCCCCAAAAAATTGTTTTGGAGGTGTGTCCTGACTAGTTTTGGGGTGTTCCCGCCAATTTTGGGGTGTTGCCGCTAAATTTTGGGGTTTTCCTGTCCGTTTTGGGAGCCCCCAACCCAAAAGAAGCCAGAGAACGCCTGGAGTGACACCAGGAACGGGCTGGGGGCGGAATTTTGGGAACCCCCCCCCAAATTCCAGGCCGCCCCCCCCCCCAATTTAGAACCGCCCTCCCCAAATTTTGGGGGCGTTCCCCCGCCCAAATTCGGGGATAACCCCAGCAGGGAGCCGAAATGAGCTGGGGGAGGGGGGGGGGATTTTCGGGTGCCCCCCCCCACCCCAAATTTTGAAGTCCCCGCCCGAATTTTGGGGCGCCCCCTCCCTAAATTGCGGGGTCCCCCTCACCTGGCGCTCGTAGCTGTGCTGGAAGGCGTCTCCCAGGAGCCTCAACCGCGCCCCCAAAATCTGCTCGGGGCCGGGGGGCGCCGCGGGGGGGGGGGCGGGCAGGTGCCCGTTGGGGGCAGCCCCTCCTCAATTTGGGGGGTCCCCCGGTGCTCCGCGTCCTCCGTGGGGCGGAAATCACCTGGGGAGGGGGGGTAATGGGGAGGGGGGGGGGGTCAGACCCGGCCGCGCCCCCCCCAAAAACCACGGGGTGGGGTCAGGGTGAGCCACGCCCCCCCCCCCCTCCCAAAGTGAGGACCCCTCCCCAAAATCCCCCATCCCGGGACTCACCCTGGGGTCCCCATCCGTAGAAGCCGTAATTGGGGGGGGTCCCGGGGGGGTCCCCGCGGTCTCCGCAGCTCAGGCGCGTGGAGGGGGGGGTCCCGCGTGGGGGGGGGGGTCCCGTGGGTGGGCGCCCCCCCCCCCGCCGCCCCCGCAGGCGGGGTGCGAGGGGAGGGGGGCTGGGGGCTCCCCGAGGGTCCCTTCCCGCATCGGTCTGGCCATCGCTCCCGGGGGGGCTCTGTGGGGACCGGAGGGGGGGGGGGGACACACGCGTGGGTTCCAATCCTGGGGTGGGGAATCCTGGGGTGGGGTCCGCGAGCCCTCGGGGGGGGGGGTCCACACCTCAACCCCCCCCCCCAAAATAAAGCACCGGCGTTCCGCGGCCGCCAGGGGGCGCGCTGAGCGGGCGGTGTTTGTAAACAAACCGGGCTGCGACCCCCGGCCACGCGTGGGGACCCCCGAGCGTCCCCCCCCGCCCGTGCCCCCCGCCCGTCGCCAGCGCCCCCGGCCCTGCCCGAGCCGGGGGGGCACAGCGGAGACCCCCCCCCCGAGGGGTTCACCCCCTCCAAACCCCCCCCGGAGGGTCCTCGCCCCCCCCCCCCCGCGCCCCGCGGCCATGTGCGGTGTCCCTGTCACCCGCGTGGGTGTCCCCTCCCCGCGTGTGTCCCCCACCCACCCACGAGGGGCTGCCACCCCCCCACGCGTGTGTCCCCCCCCTCCCCAATCCCGGGGGTCTCCTCTGCGTGTCCGCCCTTGTGTCCCCCCCCCCCTCCTGTCCCGCGCCGCGCGCGCCTCCGCTCACTCCCCCCCCCCCAAAATTTGGGGGATCCCCCCCCCCCCTCGCGGAGTGTCCGCGACCCCGCCCGGCTGTCCCCGCGTGTGTGTGTCCCCCCCCCACCCCCGTCACACCCCACGCGTGTCCCCGTCCCCGCCCCGTCCCGCGCCGCGTGCGCGCTGCCCCCTCCCCAAAATCCCGATCTCCGCGCCCCCTCCTCCTCCTCCTCCTCCTCCTCCCGCTCTCCGCCACCCCCGCGTGTCCGCGCGTGTCGCCCCCCTCCCCACCCCGGTACCGCTCCGCTCTCCCCCCCCCCATTCCCGGGGGGTCTCCGCCGCCCCCCTCCCCGCGCCCACCCGTGTCCGTGCCCCCCCCGCCCCCCGGAGCCGGGACCCCCCCACTCACGGCAGCCGCATGAACCGATCGGGACGGGCGCGTTCGGCACCGGCGGCACCGGCTCGGGGTGACACGCCCACGCGTGACGTCACAGCCCGCGCGTGACGTCACCGCCCCGCCCCGCCCCGGACAAGTTCGGGCTTGTGCGGCCGCCGATTGGGGGGGGGGGGCTGTGGAGAGGGGGGGGGGGGGAAGATAAGGGGGGGATCCCCCCTCCCCAAATTGCGATAAACGCCCCCCCCCACCCTGCAAAAATTGCGAGATTCCTCCTCTCCCCCCCCCAAAAAAAAAAAAAAATAAATTGAGGAGCCCCCCCGCCCCCAAAAAATTGGGACACCCCCAAAAATTCCCACCCCGGACTGGGACACCCCCCTCCCCAAAATCCGGACCAAACTCTTAAAATCCCGATCCCGCCTCTTGAATTGGGGACCCCCCCCCCAAATTCTGACGCCCCCCCAAAACTTCCACCCCCTCCCCAAAATAACGCCCCCCCCCCCAATTCCGAGGGTGCTCCGAACTCCACGTGGGTCCCGCCCCCCCCCCCCCCCCCCTGGGGGTCCCGCGTGCCCTCCCCGCCCCCCACGCGGGGTTTTCCCACCCCTCCCCAGCCGGGGGGGTCCCGGGGCGGACCCGGGGTCGCCGCAGCCACTCAGCCGCCGCCCCCCCCCCGTTTCCAGGCGAAGCTTCGGCCGCCGCCGCCCCGGTAACAGCGGGAAGGGGCCAACCAGGCGCCGCCGCCGCCGCAGTCCCCGCCCGCGACCCCCGGGACCCCCGGGAACCCCCCAAAATCCCGGCAATGGGGGTCACCGCGTGACCTTTGACCTCTGACCGGGTGGGGGGGGGGTGCTCCTCACCTCCCCCTCCCCTTCCCCGCCGGTGGCGGCGGCCCCGCCCCCCGGGCCCGCGCGCCGCCGCGCCGCGCCGTGATTGGACGGGGCCGCCGGGGCAGCAGCCAATCAGAGAGCGCGGCGGCCGCTGTCTCCAGCGGAGCGCGGGAGAGAGAGCGCGGGAAAAAGGGGGGGGGTGTGAGAGACAGGTGAGGGAAGGGACAGGGGAGAGAGGGACAGGTGAGAGGGGACAGGGGAGAGAGTGAACAGGGACAGGTGAGAGGGGACAGGTGAGAGGGGAGAGAGGGGACAGGGACAGGGGAGAGGGGACAGGGGAGAGAGGGGACAGGTGAGGGGACAGGGACAGGTGAGAGGGGACAGGGGAGAGAGGGGACAGGGGAGAGAGGGGACAGGTGAAGGGACAGGGGAGAGAGGGGACAGGTGAGGGGACAGGGACAGGTGAGAGGGGACAGGGGAGAGAGGGGACAGGTGAAGGGACAGGGGAGAGAGGGGACAGGTGAGAGGGGACAGGGGAGAGGACAGGGGAGAGAGGGGACAGGGGAGGGGACAGGTGAGAGGGGACAGGGACAGGGGACAGGTGAGGGGGACAGGTGAGAGAGGGGACAGGTGAGGGGACAGGGACACGTGAGAGGGGGACAGGGGAGAGAGGGAACAGGGACAGGTGAGAGAGACAGGAGAGAGGGGGCAGGTAAGAGGGGACAGGGACGGGAGCCAGGGGACAGGGACAGGTGAGGGGACGGGGGAGAGGGACAGGTGCGTAGAGAGGGGACACGTGAGAGGGGACAGGGACAGTGAGAGGGGCAAAAGAGGCGACAAGTGAGAGAAAGGACAGGGAGCAGGGGCAGGGGCAGGTGACAGGGACAGGTGAGGGGACAGTAAGAGCTGACAGGACAGGGACAGCTCTGGGACAGGTACAGGTGAGGTGGCAGGTACCACCCATAGGGGCAGACACGGCTGTGGGGACACGTATGGGATACAGACACAGGCACAGGTGTGGGACAGGTACCAGCCACAGATACAGGTACAGCCGTAGGTAGCACCCATGGGTGTCAATACAGGTGCACCTATAGGGCCCGGCCACAGGCACTGCTATAGGTGCTGGCAGAGACGCCTGCACAGGTGTGACTGCAGCCATAGGTACCCGCACACGTGCGCCCATAGCTCCACAGGTGACCCCCAGGTACCTCCCTGGGTCCCACAGGTGCCCCTACAGGTGCAGCCACCCATAGGTGCTGCTTTAGGGACGCCCTGAGGTGTTTCTGTGGGATTTAATGGACGCACATCCATAGGTGCCGCTGCAGGTGCGCCGCAGGTACGCCCAGGTCCCTCTATAGGTGCCCACCAGTCGCCCCCAGTCCCTTCTATGGGTCCCTCCCAGTTCCCCGCCAGTTTCCCCCCAGTCCGCCCCAGTCCCTCTATTGGTTTTTCCCAGATTCCCCCCACAGATCCGGTCAGTTCCCCCTATAGATTCCCCCTCTTTCCTTCCAGTTCCCCCAGTTTCCCCTATAGACCCCCCCAGTTTCCCCCATAGATCCTCCCAGTTTCCCCCCAGTTCCCCCTATAGATCCCCCCCAGTTCCCCCTATAGGTCCCCCAGTTCCCCCTATAGATCCCCCCCAGTTTCCCCATAGATCCTCCCAGTTTCCCCCCAGTTCCCCCTATAGATCCCCCCCAGTTCCCCCTATAGGTCCCCCCAGTTCCCCCTATAGATCCCCCCCAGTTTCCCCCATAGATCCTCCCATTTTCCCCCCAGTTCCCCCTATAGATCCCCCCCAGTTTCCCCCATAGATCCTCCCAGTTTCCCCCCAGTTCCCCCTATAGATCCCCCCCAGTTTCCCCCATAGATCCTCCCAGTTTCCCCCCAGTTCCCCCCATAGATCCCCCCCAGTTCCCCCTATAGGTCCCCCCAGTTTCCCCCATAGATCCTCCCAGTTTCCCCCCAGTTCCCCCTATAGATCCCCCCCAGTTTCCCTATAGGTCCCCCCAGTTTCCCCCCATAGATCCTCCCAATTTCCCCCAGTTTCCCCCCACTTTCTCCCAGTTCCCCCCAGTTTCTCCCCGGTCCCTCTCCCGCCCTCCTGGCCCCGCCCCCGGCGCCGCGCGCGCTCCGGCTCAGCCAATCAGCGGCCGCGGCCGCGGCCAGAGCCGCAGCTGCCATGGAGACAGCCGGGGGGCGTGGCCAGGCCGGACACGCCTATCGCCTGCCCCGGGACACGCCTACAAAGGGGCGGGAGAGAGGGAGCCACGCCCACAATGGGAGGGGGGGAGTGAGGCTGGGCTGGGGAACACGGGGGGGACATTGAGGGGACATTGAGGGACAGGAGGGGACAGGAGGGACACTGGGGGACACTGGGGGACACTGGGGGACACTGGGGGACAGGGGAGGACACGGGGACACTGTGGGGACAGAAGGGGTGACAGCCGCGCGTGGTGGCAGCGGGACACGGGGACATGGAGCGGCACAAAGCGTGGCGTGGGGACACCGAGGGGACACCGAGGGGACACCGAGGGGACACCGAGGGGCTCAGCCGGGACCGGGGGCGCTCACAGGGAGGGGACACTGAGGGGACACCGACACGGAGCTGAGGGGACGCGTGGGGACATCGACACCGAGCGGGACGGGAGGCGACATCCACAGACAGCGCACGGGGAGGGGACAGCGGGGGACACGGGGACACCGACACGGTGGGGGGGGACACGGGAGGACACAGGGGGGCGACACTGACAGGAGGTGACACCGCCTAGGGGTGGCCAGGGGGTGACAGGTGACACTTCCCGGGGTGGCCGGGGGTGACAGAGGTGCCACCCACACCCGGTGACACCGCCCGGGGGTCCCGCCGTGGCCCCGCCGCCCCCCCGTAGCCTTTCCCCGTTGCCCTTTAAGCCGCTCGCCGTGGGCCCCACCGCGGCGCCATCGCCCCTTTAAGCACCGCCCTCCCGATGCCGGAAGCGGAAGTGACGCCCCACGCGTGGGCGGGGCCGCCGCCGGTCCCGGGGCCGCCATGGTGGGTCCGGGGGTCCCGGGGGGCTCCGAATGGGTCTGGGGGCTCCGGGGGTCCCGCGGGGGGCCGGGCCGGGGGTCCCTGCTGGGGCTCCGGGGCCGCGGGGGTCGCGCCGGGGGTTTCCCGGTTTCCCCGGGGGTCCCGGGGTCCCTCCCGGGGGTCGTTCCGGGGGGCTCGGGGCGGGCTCGGGGTTCTGGGGGATTTTGGGGAAGGGTCCCGGTGACCGGAGCCCCCTCCCCACCCGAGGCGGCGGCGCTGGAGAAGGACGCGGAGCCTGGACCGGCCGAATCGCGGCGCTGCGCA
>JBBAXF010000081.1:114995-159071 GCA_037837765.1 Delichon dasypus | reverse complement strand
GGAATTCGGGGAAAAATCCGGGAAAAATCCGGGTAGTTCGGGGCGGTTCGGGGGGGTTTGAACCAAAATCCGGGGGTTTGAACCCAAAATCCGGGGTTTGAGCCCAAAATCGAGATTTCTGAGGTGTCAGGGGTCTCTGCCGGCTGCTGCCCGCGCCTGGCAACGGTAAAGCCGGGAATTTGGGAAAAATCCGGGAATTGGGGAAAAATCCGGGAGTTCGGGGCGGTTCGGGGGGGTTTGAGCCCAAAATCCGGGGGTTTGAACCCAAAATCGGGGGTTTGAGCCCAAAATAACGAGGGGTCAGGGTCTCTGCCGGCTGCCGCCCGCGCCCGGCGACGGTAAAGCTGGGAATTCGGGAATTCCGGGAAAAATCCGGGATTTCGGGGAGGTTCGGAAGGGTTTGAACCCAAAATCTGGGGGTTTGAGCCAAAATGAAGAGATTTCTGGGGGGTCAGGGGTCTCTGCCGGCTGCCGCCCGCGCCCGGCGATGGTAAAGCCGGGAATTCAGGGAAAATCCGGGAATTCCGGGAAAAATCCGGGAGTTCGGGGTGGTTCGGAGGGGTTTGAACCCAAAATCCGGGGGTTTGAACCCAAAATGAAGAGATTTCTGGGGGGTCAGGGGTCTCTGCCGGCTGCCGCCCGCGCCCGGCGACGGTAAAGCCGGGAATTCGGGAATTCCGGGAAAAATCCAGGAATTCGGGGCGGTTCGGGGGGTTTGAGCCCAAAATCCGGGGGTTTGAACCCAAAATCCAGGGGTTTGAACCCAAAATAACGAGGTGTCAGGGTTCTCTGCTGGCTGCCGCCCGCGCCCGGCGACGGTAAAGCCGGGAATCCGGGGAAAATCCGGGAATTTGGGGAAAAATCCGGGAGTTCGGGGCAGTTCGGGGGGGTTTGAACCCAAAATCCGGGGGTTTGAACCCAAAATCCGGGGGTTTTAACTCAAAATCTGGGGGTTTGAACCCAAAATGAAGAGATTTCTGGGGGGTCAGGGGTCTCTGCTGGCTGCCGCCCGCGCCCGGCGACGGTAAAGCCGGGAATTCTGGGAAAAATCCGGGAATTCCGGGAAAAATCCGGGAGTTCGGGGCGGTTCGGGGGGGTTTGAACCAAAATCCGGGGGTTTGAGCCCAAAATGAAGAGGAGTCAGGGGGGCTCAGGGGTCTCTGCCGGCTGCTGCCCCAGTTTGTCCCAGTTTGTCCCAGTTGTCCCAGTTTGTCCCAGTTTACCCCAATTTAACCCATTGTTTTCCCATCTCTAACCTGTTTTTTTCCCGTTTTTTCCCGTTTTTTTCCCATTTTCACCAGTTTTTAACCCATTTTTCTCCGTTCCAGTCCCACCACCGCTGTCCCCAGCACCTCTCCCCGTGTCCCCGTCCTCAGCGCTGCGCTGCCCCCGAATTTCACCCTTTTTTACCCCAATTTCACCCTTTTTTACCCCAATTTCACCCATTTTTTCCCATTTTCACCCCGTTTTTTCCCGTTTTTTCCATTTTCACCTTTTTTTTTGCTGTTTTTTTCCTATTCCAGTGCCACCACCGCTGTTGCCCCCTCCTCGACCCTGCACTGCCCCAATTTCACCCATTTTTACCCCAATTTCACCCATCTCTAACCCATTTTCACCCCGTTTTTTCCCGTTTTTCCATTTTTACCCCATTTTTTCTCATTTTCACCATTTTTTTTGCTGTTTTTTCCTATTTTAGTGCCACCACCGCTGTCCCCGCTGCCCCTGCCCGTGTCCCCCTCGTCGGCGCTGCGCTGCCCCGATTTCACCCATTTCTAACCCATTTTCACCCCGTTTTTTCCCATTTTTTTCACATTTTCACCCCGTTTTTTCCCGTTTTTTCGTGTTTCTAACCCATTTTTTCTCCATTTTCTCTCCGTTCCAGTCCCACCGCCGCTGTCCCCACCACCGCTCCCGGTCTCCCCGTCCTCAGCCCTGCGCTGCCTGCGGCGCCTGTCGCTGCTGCGCTGCCCCGATTTCACCCATTTTCACCCCGATTTCACCCATTTTCACCTCGATTTCACCCATTTTCACCCCATTTTTTCCCATTTTCACCCCGTTTTTTCCCATTTTTTCACGTTTCTAACCCGTTTTTTCGTGTTTCTAACCTGTTTTTTCCCATTTTTTCCCATTTTTTCCCGTTTCTAACCCGATTTTTCCCGTTTTTTCTCTATTTTAGTTCCTCCACCGCTGTCCTGCCGCCTCTCCCGTGTCCCCGTCCTCGGCCCTGCGCTGCCTGCGGCGCCTGTCGCTGCTGCGCTGCCCCGATTTCACCCATTTCTAACCCATTTTCACCCCGTTTTTACCCATTTTACCCCATTTTTACCCCGTTTTTTCGTGTTTCTAACCCATTTTTTCCCGTTTTTCTCTATTTTAGTGCCACCACCGCTGTCCCCACCGCCTCTCCCGGTCTCCCCTCCTCGGCCTGCGCTGCCTGCGGCGCCTGTCGCTGCTGCGCTGCCCCGATTTCACCCATTTCTAACCCATTTTCACCCCGTTTTTTCTCTATTTTCTCTCCGTTTCAGTCCCACCACCGCTGTCCCCACCGCCTCTCCCGGTCTCCCCGTCCTCGGCGCTGCGCTGCCTGCGCCGCCTGTCGCTGCTGCGCTGCCTGCGCGAGCGCGTGCTGCCGCACCGGCGCTGGGGGCGCTGCTGGCGCGGCTGCCGCCCCCCGGCTCGCTGCTGCCGCCCTGGTGGCTGCGCGGCGCCCACGACGCCCGGCTGCTGCGCGCCGCCGCCCGCCACGGCCTGCGGGGGGCGCTGCTGCGCGGGGGCGTGGGCGGGGCCGGCAACGGGGGGCGGGGCCTGGAGGAGGAGGAGGAGGAGGAGGAGGAGGAGGAGGGTGAGAGTTTGGGGGGGGGGGTGGGAGATTTGGGGGGATTTGGGGGGAAAATGAGGGAATTTGGGGGGAATTTGGGGGAAATTTGGGGTGAAAATGAGAAAATTTGGGGAATTTTGGGGAAAATTTGGGGAGATTTGGGGAAATTTGGGGAGGAAAATGAGGGAATTTGGGGGAATTTGGGGAAATTTGGGGGAAAATGAGAAAATTTGGGCAATTTTGGGAAATTTGGGGGAAAATTTGGGGGGAAATTTGGGAAAATTGGGGGAAATTTGGGAAATTTTGGGGAAATTTGGGAGAAAATTTGGGGGAAATTTGGGGAAAATTTGGGGAGATTTGGGGTGAAAATGAGGGAATTTGGGGAAAATTTGGGGAGAAAATTTGGGAAAATTGGGAAATTTCGGGGAAAATTTGGGAAATTTTGGGGAAAATTCGGGGGGAATTTGGGGGGAAAATGAGGAAATTTGGGGGAAATTTGGGGAGATTTGGGGTGAAAATGAGGGAATTTAGGGAAAATTTGGGAAATTTTGGGGAAATTTGAGGGAATTTGGGAGAAAATTGGGGGAAATTTTGGAAATTTTGGGAAAATTTGGGAGAAAATTTGGGGAAATTTGGGGAGATTTGGGGTGAAAATGAGGGAATTTAGGGAAAATTTGAGGGAAATTTTGGGGAAATTTGAGGGGAATTTGGGAGAAAATTTGAGGGGAATTTGGGGAAAAATTGGGGAAAATTTGGGAAATTTTGGGGAAAATTTGGAGAAAATTTGGGAGAAAATTTGGGGAAAATTGGGGAGATTTGGGTGAAAATGAGGGAATTTGGGGGAAAATTGGGAAAATTTGGGGGAAAATTTGGGAAATTTTGGGGAAAATTTGGGGAATTTGGGGTGAAAATGAGGGAATTTGGGGAAAATTTGGGAAAAATTTGGGAAATTTTGGGGAAAATTTGGGGAGATTTGGGGTGAAAATGAGGGAATTTGGGGGAAAATTTGGGGAAAATTTGGGGGGAATTTGGGGAATTTTGGGGAAAATTTGGGGAAAATTTGGGGAGATTTGGGGTAAAAATGAGGGGAATTTGGGGAAAAATTTGGAGGAAATTCGGGGAAAATTTGAGGGAAATTTGGGGGAAAATTTGGGAAAAATTTGGGAGAAAATTTGGGGGGAAAATTGGGGGAAAATTTGGGGGGGTTTGGGAAAATTTGTGGGGAAAATGAGGGAATTTGGGGTGAAATTTGGGGATTTTGGGGCGAATTTGCCGAGTTTTGGCGCAGGGCCGGAGCCGCTGGGGGCCGAGGAGGAGGAGGAGGAGGAGGAAGAGGAGGAGGAGGAGGAGGGGGAGGAGGAGGGGGGGGAGGACGAGGATTCCCCTCCCCCTCGGGCGAGGGCGGAGCCCCCAAACCGCCCCTCCCCCACCCGGCGGCGGCGGGGGGACCCCAAAACCACGTGGGGGTGCCCAAGGTACGGGAAAACCCCCCAAAAACCCCAAAATCACCCCAAAACCAACCCAAAACCACGTGGGGGTGCCCAAGGTATGGAAACACCCGGAAAAACACCAAAAAAACCCCAAAATCACCCCAAAACCACCCTAAAACCCCCCTAAAACACCCCAAAAACCACCCTAAAACCCCCCAAAATCACCCCAAAACCACCCCTAAACCAACCTAAAACCCCCCAAAATCACCTGGGAGCGCCCAAGGTATGGAAACACCCGGAAAACACCCCAAAACCCCTAAAACCACCCTAAAACACCCCAAAACCAACCTAAAACACCCCAAAATCACCCCAAAACCTCCCTAAAACACCCCAAAATCACCTGGGAGCGCCCAAGGTACGGAAACACCTGAAAAACACCAAAAAACCCCCAAAAATCACCCCAAAACCACCCCAAAACCAACCTAAAACACCCCAAAAACCACGTGGGAGTGCCCAAGGTAAGGAAACACCCAAAAAAAAACCCTAAAAAAACCCCAAAACCTCCCTAAAATCTCCCTAGAACCACCCAAAAACACCCCAAAATCACCTGGGAGCGCCCAAGGTACGGAAAAAAACCCCCAAAACCCCAAAAAACCCCAAAAACCACCCTAAAACCACCATAAAACCCCCTAAAACCACCCTAAAACACCCAAAACCACGCGGGGGTGCCCAAGGTATGGGAAAAAAACCCCAAAAACCCCAAAAAACCCCAAAAACCAACCTAAACACCCAAAATCACCTGGGAGCGCCCAAGGTATGGAAACACCTGGAAAAACCCCAAAAAATGCCAAAAAAACACCCAAAAAAACCCCCCACAAAAACACACAAAACAACCGAAATTCCCCCAAAAGTCCCCAAAAAAATCCCGGGAAAAAAAAAAAAAACTTAAAAAAAAAAAAGAACAGAAAAAAACCCAAAACAAAACAAACAAACAAAAAAAACCAAAAAACCCCACCGCCCCCCAAAAAATCCCCCCAAAATCCTTTAAAAAATCTCCCCAAATCCCAAATTGCCCCCCCAAAAATCCCTGAAAGAATCCCCCAAAATCCCTAAAAAAATCCCAATAAAATCCCCCCAAAATCGCCAAAAATATCCAAAAAATCCCCCAAAAATAAAAAAAAATCCCCCCAAAAATCCCCAAAAAATCCCTAAAAAAATCCCCAAAAATCCGAAAAAATCCCCAAAAATCCCTGAAAAAATCCCCAAAAAATCCCCAAAAAATCCCCAGAAAATCCTTTAAAAATCCTAAAAGAATTCCCAAAAATCCAAAAAAATCCCTGAAAAAATCCCCCAAAAATCCGAAAAAATCCCTTTAAAAATCCCCCCAAAAATCTCCAAAAATCCCTGAAAAAATCCCCAAAAAACCCGAAAAAATCCCCAAAAAATCCCCCAAAAATCCGAAAAAATCCCTTTAAAAATCCCCCCAAAAATCCGAAAAAATCCCCAAAAATCCCTGAAAAAATCCCCCAAAAAATCCGAAAAAATCCCTAAAAAAATCCCCAAAAAATCTGAAAAAATCCCCAAAAATCCCTGAAAAAAATCCCCCAAAAATCCTGAAAAAATCCCCAAAAAATCCAAAAAAAATCCCCAAAATCCCTTTAAAAATCCCCCAAAAATCAAAAAAAATCCCCAAAAATCCCTGAAAAAATCCCCCAAAAACCCCCAAAAATCCCCCAAAAAATCCCCCCAAAAAACCCCAAAAATCCCTGAAAAAATCCCTTAAAAATCCCCAAAAAATCCGAAAAAATCCCCAAAATCCCTGAAAAAATCCCCCAAAATCCCCTAAAAATCCCTTTAAAAATCCCCAAAAAACCTGAAAAATTCCCAAAAATCCCGGTAACTCCCCAGCCTCCCCCGACGCCCCCAGCCCGTCTCTGCCCCCCACATCCCCCCAAGCTCCCCCGACGCCCCCATCCCATCTCTGCCCCCCAAATCCCCCCAAGCTCCCCCGACCCCCCCATCCCATCTCTGCCCCCCACATCCCCCCAAGCTCCCCGACCCCCCCATCCCATCTCTGCCCCCAAATCCCGTTTTTCCCCCCAGGAGCGGGCGCTGATCCGGCGCCTGGAGCTGATCTGCCGCGCCGTGCTGCGCGCGGGGGAGGGGCAGGGCCAGGGGCCGCCCCTCCCCCCGACCTGGGGGGCTCCCGGACGCCGCCCCTCCCCCGCCCCCGCCCCCGAACCCCCCCCGCGCCCGCCACCCCGGCAAGGAGTTCACCGTGCACATCAAGGACGTGAGTGACCCCAAAACGCCGGATTTGTGCCCAAAATCCTGCTCCTGTTCCATCCTGGGGCTGTGGGACCCGAAAATGGGGGTTTGAGCCCAAAATCCCGGTCCTGTTCAGTCCTGGGGCTGTGGGACCCAAAAACCCCGGGTTTGAACCCAAAATCCTGCTCCTGTTCCATCCCGGGGCTGTGGGACCCAAAAACGCCGGGTTTGAACCCAAAATCCTGATCCCGGGCTGTGGGACCCAAAAATGAGGGGTTTGAACCCCAAATCCCGCTCCTGTTCCATCCCGGGCTGTGGGACCCAAAAACGCCGGGTTTGAACCCAAAATCCTGATCCCGTTCCATCCTGGGGCTGTGGGACCCAAAACCCGGGTTTGAACCCAAAATCCATTTTTTCCCCAAATTCCGGTTTTTCCCCCAAATTCCCCGGTTTTTTTTCCCAAATTCCGGGTTTTTTTCCCAAATCCCCAGGTCTTTTTCCCGAATTCCCATTTTTTGACGGAATTCCCGGTTTTTTTTTCCCGAATCCCCGTGGGTTTTTTCCCCGAATCCCCGGGTTTTTTTCCCGAATCCTTGTGTTTTTTTTTCCTGAATTCCCGTTTTTTCCCCAATTCCCGGGGTTTTTTGACGGAATTCCCGGGTTTTTTTTCCTGAATTCCGTTTTTTTCCCCAAATCCCCGGGGTTTTTTTGACGGAATCCCCGTGTTTTTTCCCGAATCCCCGTTTTTTCCCCAATTCCCGTGGTTTTTTTTCCCGAATCCCCGTGGTTTTTTTTCCCGAATTCCTGGGTTTTTTTCCCGAATTCCCGTGGTTTTTTTGACGGAATTCCCATGTTTTTTCCCGAATTCCCATTTTTTCCCAAATCCCTGGGGGTTTTTTTGACGGAATCCCCGTGGTTTTTTCCCTGAATTCCCATGTTTTTTTCCCAAATTCCCGTTTTTTCTGGAATTCCCGTGTTTTTTTTCCTGAATTCCCGGTTTTTCCCGAATCCCCGTGGTTTTTTCCTGAATCCCCGTGGGTTTTTTTCCTGAATTCCCGTTTTTTTTTTCCCGAATCCTGGGGGTTTTTTTGACGGAATTCCCGGTTTTTTTCCCAAATTCCCGTTTTTTTTCCCCAATCCCGGTTTTTCCCCAATTCCCGTTTTTTTTTCCTGAATTCCCGTTTTTTTTTCCCGAATTCCCGTGTTTTTTCCCGAATTCCCGTGTTTTTTCCCGGAATCCCGGCTCTCCCGCCCCGTGTCCAGGAGGAGGGGCTCAAGCTGACGTTCCAGAAGCAGCGGCTGGACCCAACGGCGCCGCGCGGGCGCCGCCCCCGCCCCGCAAAAACAGCAAGAAACTGGTGGAGGTGAGCGGAGCTGGGGGGAAAAAACACACGGATTTGGGGAAAAATGGGAGTTCGGGGGAAAGAATGGGATTTCGGAAAAAAAACCGAGGGAATTGGAGGAAAAAAACCCAGATTTGGGAAAAAAATGGGAGTTCAGGGGGAAAAAAACCCGGATTTGGGAAAAAAAACCCCAGGGAATTGGGGGGAAAAACACGGATTTGGGAAAAAATCGGATTTCGGCGGGAAAAAATGGGATTTCAGGAAAAAAACCCAGGGATTTGGGGGGGGAAACCCCAGATTTGGGAAAAAAGGGGAGTTCAGGGGGAAAGAACGGGATTTCGGGAAAAAAACCCGGATTTGGGAAAAAACCCTGGGATTTTGGGAAAAAAAACCAGGGAATTGGGGGAAAAAAACCCGGATTTGGGAAAAAATGGGAGTTCAGGGGGAAAAAAAGAAATTGGAAAAACACGGATTTTGGGAAAAAAAAATGGGATTTTGGAGGGAAAAAAAATCTGGGAAAAAAGCAGGGATTTGGGGGAGAAAAACCCGGATTTGGGAAAAAACTGGGATTTCAGGGGATTTGGGCCCAAATTCGGGGCGGTTTTGGGGCGGTTTGTGCCAAAATCTGAGGGTTTTTGTTTTTTTTTCTCGAAAATTTTGGCCGTTTCCCGGCAGATTTTTTTTAATTCATTTTTTAAATTAATTTTTGGGCTGGGGGATTTTTTGGGGGGGGGGAGAGGAGCCCCCAAAACCTTTCAGGATTTCGGGTGCCGCCATTTTCTCTCCTGGGCAAGGTGTGGTTTTTTTGGTTTTTTGTTGGTTTTTTTTTTGGCCAAATCCGTTCGTTTTGACCCCAAAATCGTCGTTTTTCTCCCAAGCTGGAGCTGCGCTGCCTGGAGGGGCTCCGGGACCCCGGGGGGACCCCGAGGCCGCCGCTCCCCCCACAGCCCGCGGCGACGGCCCCGAATTCTCCGACCCCCGGCTGCTCCCGGTGAGCCCCGAAATCCCGGGAATTGGCCCCAAAAACCCGCGGGGGGGGGATGGGGGGGGGATTCGAGCCCCTCCCCGAATTAATCAAATCCCACCCCCCCAATAATTTCTCTGTTTTTCCCCCAGTTCACGGAGCAGCGACGGGAAAAGTGGCACCGGAAAAAGGTACTCGGGAAACGCCCGAAAATCCCGAAAACGCCCCAAAACCGGGGCTGGGGGCGGGGCCGGGGCCCCCTCCTGTCAATCACAGCGGTCCCGGCCCCTCCCACTCCACTTGGGGGTGGGGCACCCCCTGAAATCCGGGGGGGTTTGGGGGGTTTTGGGGCGGTTTTTGGTGTTTTAGCCACGCCCACCGAGGCCCCCGCCCCCCCTCATTAACATCCCTCCCTCTCCTCCCCCTCCCCAGTTCCTCCCCTCCCCCCCCCTCAGGTTTGGACCTTTCCAAGATGGTGGCGCTGATGGGGGGCGGGGCCGGCAGCGCGGGGGGCGTGGCCTCGCCCCCCCTGGCCCCGCCCCAGCACTTCCGGCCTGAGGCGGAAGAGGAAGCGGAAGCGGAGAGCGGGTGCTGCCCCCTGCTGGCCGACCCCATGTTGCCGCCCACCTCCGACTCGGATTAAGCCCCGCCCCCTCCTCCTGCCGGGGCCACGCCCCCTCCCATATTTATATAAATATGTAAAATGTCTCTGTGTCATAGGGGGCGGGGCGGGGGGCGGGGCCAAGCGGGGCGGGGCCGAACCGGGCGGGGTCAGCGTGGGCAGGGCTGGTGGGACGGGAGGGGCCCGGCGCAGTTGGGGTTTTTGGTTTTTTTTTTGTTTTTTTTTTTTTTTTTAATAAAAGGTTTGGAAACAGCAAGTGACACGAATTCTTTTTTTTTTTTTTTTTTTCCCCCCCCTCCCCTCGTTAAGCGCTAATTAAACCCCTCGTTCGCCTCCCTCGGTTGCTCCCACGCCTTAATAAACGTCTTTAATTAAGGGCCCTCCCTCCCGTTAATTAACGAGGCGCGGGAACACATTTCACTCACTCACCGCCAGGGGGCGCTCGCCGCTCCGCCCCTCACGGTTTTCCCGCCTTGTGCTGTCACGTGACCCCGCCCTCCCCTCACAACTTTCCCACCTCTCCCCCCCTTTTTTATTCTTTATTTGGCTTTTTTTTTGTTTGGGTGGGGTTTTTTTGTTTCTTTTTTTTTTTGCATTCCCCAGTTCTCTTCCCTGCTCCCCCATCACCGGAGGAAGGAGCTGCTTCTCTCTCCCGGCTCCCGTTCCCTCCTCTTCCTCACGATCTCCCTCCGCTCCATTTCCCTCCTCTCCCTCACGATCTTCCCCCTTGTCTCCCTCCGCTCCATCTCTCTCCTCTCCCTCACGATCTCCCTGCTCCATTTCTCTCCTCTCCCTCACGATCTCCCTGCTCCATTTCTCTCCTCTCCCTCACAATCTCCCTGCTCCATTTCCCTCCTCTCCCTCACGATCTCCCCCTTGTCTCCCTCTGCTCCCTTTCCCCCTCTCCCTCACGATCTCCCTGCTCCATTTCTCTCCTCTCCCTCACAATCTCCCTGCTCCATTTCCCTCCTCTCCCTCACGATCTCCCCCTGTCTCCCTCTGCTCCCTTTCCCTCCTCTCCCTCACGATCTCCCCGCTCCATTTCTCTCCTCTCCCTCACAATCTCCCCCTTGTCTCCCTCTGCTCCTTTTCCTCCTCTCCCTCACGATCTTCCCCCTTTACTCACTCTGCTCCATTTCTCTCCTCTCCCTCACGATCTCCCCGCTCCATTTCCCTCCTCTCCCTCACAATCTCCCCGCTCCATTTCTCTCCTCTTCCTCACGATCTTCCCCCTGTCTCCCTCTGCTCCATTTCCCTCCTCACCCTCACGATCTCCCCCGTCTCCCTCCGCTCCATTTCCCTCCTGTCCCTCACGATCTCCCCGCTCCATTTCTCTCCTCTCCCTCACAATCTCCCCGCTCCCGTTCCCTCCTCACTCTCACGATCTCCCCCTTGTCTCCCTCTGCTCCCTTTCCCCCTCTCCCTCACGATCTCCCTGCTCCATTTCTCTCCTCTCCCTCACGATCTTCCCCCTTGTCTCACTCCGCTCCATTTCCCTCCTCACCCTCACGATCTCCCTGCTCCATTTCCCTCCTCTCCCTCACAATCTCCCCCGTCTCCCTCCGCTCCATTTCCCTCCTGTCCCTCACGATCTCCTCGCTCCATTTCCCTCCTCTCCCTCACAATCTCCCCCGTCTCCCTCCGCTCCATTTCCCTCCTGTCCCTCACGATCTCCTCGCTCCATTTCCCTCCTCTCCCTCACGATCTCCCCGCTCCATTTCCCTCCTCTCCCTCACAATCTCCCCGCTCCATTTCCCTCCTCTCCCTCATGATCTCCCCGCTCCCGTTCCCTCCTCTCCCTCACGATCTCCCTGCTCCATTTCTCTCCTCTCCCTCATGATCTCCTCGTTCCATTTCCCTCCTCTCCCTCACGATCTCCCTCTCCCGTTCCCTCCTCTCCCTCACGATCTCCCCCTTGTCTCACTCTGCTCCATTTCCCTCCTCTCCCCCCAGCTCCTTTCCTTTCTCCCGCTCCGTTTTCCGCCTCTCCCGCTCCCGTGGGGGCGGCGCCATTTCCCCTCACGGCCCTCCCTCCCCTCACGTGAGGTGGGAGTGACGCCATTCCCATCCCTCCTCCCCTTTCCTCCCTCACATCAGAAAGGAACCCTTTCCCTCCCCGGCTCCGCCGCCCCCGGTTTTACCGGTGTTTATTTTTTTTTTCCCTCGGTATTTTTCCCCCGTTTCTTCTTTTCCTCCGTTTTCCTTTTCTCCGCGCCTGAGGAGAGTCACGTGACCGCGAGCCCCCCTCAGCTTCCCGCCTCTCCGGCGTCACGTGACCGCGAGCCCCTCAGCTTCCCGCCTCTCCGGCGTCACGTGACCGCGAGCCCCCCTCAGCTTCCCGCCTCTCCGACGTCACGTGACCGCGAGCCCCCCCCCCAGCTTCCGCCTCTCCGGCGTCACGTGACCGCGAGCCCCCCTCAGCTTCCCGCCTCTCCGGCGTCACGTGACCGCGCCCCCTCAGCTTCCCGCCTCTCCCCATCACGTGACCGCGAGCCCCCCTCAGCTTCCCGCCTCTCCCCGTCACGTGACGCGCGCCCCCTCTCCCCTCAGACACCCCCCCCCTCACTGCGCCGTCCCGCCCTTTTCCGCTGCCCCGGAAGCGGAAGTTCCCCTCAGGCCGCACTTCCGGGGAAGACGCCGCGGCGCGGGAGGAGGAGGCGGCGGCGGCGGCAGCGGCGGCTGAGGGCGGGGGGGGGAGTCCCGGGGGGGGCGGTCCCGGGAGGGGATCCGGAGCAGCCCGAGGGTCCCGGGGCGCCGCTGGCCCCGGCTGCTCCCCCTGATGGCGCTCAGCCTGGACCGCGAGGCCTTTTCGCGGCGGCTGCGGCGGCTCTACGCCAGCTGGCAGGTGGGGGAAGGGCGGGGGGAGCCCTGAGGGGGGGGTGGGGGGGGCAGGGGGAGGGGTCTGAGGGAGATGGGGGGGGGCTGAGATCAGTTTGGATGTGGGGGGGGTTGAGGTGAATCTGGGGGTTCGAGGTGAATTTGGGGGGCTTGAGGTGAATCTGGGGGGTTCGAGGTGAATTTGGGGGGGGTTGAGGTGAATCGGGGGGGTTTGAGGTGAATCTGGGGGGGGTTGAGGTGAATTTGGAGGAGTCTGAGGTGAATTTGGACTTTGAGGTGGATTTTCAGGGTTGAGGTGAAATTGGGGGGGGGTTGAGATGAATTTGGAGAGCTTCGAGGTGAATTTGGGGGTTTGAAGTGAGTTTGGCGAGTTTGAGGTGAATCTGGGGAGTCTGAGGTGAATTTGGGGAAGTTTGAGAATTCCGGGTGTTTGAGGTGAATTTTGGGATTTTGTGCTGTTTCGGGGTTTCTTGGGGTGAATTTTGCAGGTTTTGGGGCTGCTGCGGGGTTTTTTGGGGTGAATTTTCCGGATTCGGGGTGCTTTGGGGGAATTTTGGGGTCTCTGTGGGGTCTGAGGCCGCCCTGTGCCCCCCCAGAAAGGGGAGGATGAGTTCGGGGGCGTCGATGCCATCGTGGTGGCCGTGGGGGTGGACGAGGAGATCGTCTACGCCAAATCCACGGCGCTGCAGGTGAGGGGCCGAAATCCCGGGGGGGAGATCCCGAAATCCCTGAGGAGGAGATCCCGAAATTCCTGAGGGGGAGATCCCGAAATCCCTGAGGGGGAGATCCCGAAATCCCGGGGGGGAGATCCCGAAATCCCTGGGGAAAAATCCCAAAATCCCTGAGGGGGGATCCCGAAATTCCTGGGGAAAAATCCCAAAATTCCTGAGGGGGAGATCCGAAATCCCTGGGGAAAAATCCCAAAATTCCTGAGGGGGAGATCCCAAAATTCCTGAGGGGGAGATCCCGAAATCCCTGAGGGGGAGATCCCGAAATCCCAGGGGGGAGATCCCGAAATTCCTGAGGGGGAGATCCCGAAATTCCTGAGGGGGAGATCCCGAAATTCCTGGGGGGAGATCCCGAAATCCCTGAGGGGGAGATCCCGAAATCCCTGAGGGGGAGATCCCGAAATCCCGGGGGGGGAGATCCCGAAATTCCTGGGGGGAGATCCCGAAATTCCTGAGGGGGAGATCCCGAAATTCCTGGGGGGAGATCCCGAAATCCCTGAGGGGGAGATCCCGAAATCCCTGAGGGGGAGATCCCGAAATCCCGGGGGGGGAGATCCCGAAATCCCTGAGGGGGAGATCCCGAAATCCCGGGGGGGGAGATCCCAAATTTCCTGAGGGGGAGATCCCCAAATTCCTGAGGGAAAATCCCCAAATTCCTGAGGGAAATCCCCAAATCCCTGAGGGAAAATCCCCAAATCCCTGGGGAAAATCCCCAAATCCCTGGGGAAATTCCCAAATCCCTGGGGAATCCCAGGATCCCAGCGCTTTCTGGGGAGTTTTTTTGTCATTTTGAGGGAGTTTCGCACGTTTTTATGGGATTTTTCTGCAGTTAATGTGTCGTTTATACTTTTTGTGGACTTTATGTGTAATTTAGATGTGTTTTTTTATACAACCGATATATAAATTTATGGGGTTTTCTGTTTTTTATTTTAAAAACCATAATTTTTTTTTTTTAAAAACGCATTCCTGCAAATTTTTTTTAATGGATTTTCACAGTTTTTGGGAACTTTTTTTTTGGGGGGGGGGGGTGTGGCTCTCTCCATTTCTGAGGTGAATTTTTGGCTGAATCCCCTCGTTTTTAGGTGATTTCCTCGTTTTTAGGTAAATCCCCTCATTTTTTGGGTGATTCCCCTCATTTTTTGGGTGAATTTCCTCATTTTTAGGTCAATTCCTTCGTTCTGGGGTGGATTTCTTCGTTTTTAGGTCAATTCTCTCATTTTTAACTGAATTCCCTCATTTTTAACTGAATTCTCCCTTTTTTTTGGTGTTTTCCTTCATTTTTTTAGGTGAATTCCCTGATTTATGTCCCCCAATCCCATTTTTGTGTCACCCAATCCCATTTTATCCCATTTTATCCCATTTTTGTGTCTCCCAATCCCGTTTTCGGGTGTCCCAATCCCATTTCCAGCTGTCCCAATCCCGTTTTTCCGTGTCCCAATCCCGTGTTTCCTCTCCCGGCAGACGTGGCTGTTCGGCTACGAGCTCACCGACACGGTGATGGCTGTCCCCGTTCCCAATCCCGTTTTATCCCATTTTATCCCATTTTTCCGTGTCCCAATCCCATTTTTGGATCTCCCAATCCCATTTTTGTGTCTCCCAATCCCATTTTTCCGTGTCCCAATCCCATTTCTGGGTGTCCCAATCCCATTTTTGTGTCTCCCAATCCCGTTTTCGGGTGTCCCAATCCCGTTTTTCCGTCTCCCAATCCCGTTTTTCCTCTCCCGGCAGACGTGGCTGTTCGGCTACGAGCTCACCGACACGGTGATGGCTGTCCCCGTTCCCAATCCCGTTTTATCCCATTTTATCCCATTTTTGTGTCTCCCAATCCCATTTTTCCGTGTCCCAATCCCATTTTTCCGTGTCCCAATCCCGTTTTTCCGTCTCCCAATCCCATTTTTCCTCTCCCGGCAGACGTGGCTGTTCGGCTACGAGCTCACCGACACGGTGATGGGCTGTCCCCGTTCCCAATCCTGTTTTATCCCGTTTTATCCCCTTTTATCCCATTTTTCCGTGTCCCAATCCCATTTTTCCGTGTCCCAATCCCGTTTTTCCTCTCCCGGCAGACGTGGCTGTTCGGCTACGAGCTCACCGACACGGTGATGCTGTTCTGCGAGGAGCGCGCGCTCTTCCTGGCCAGCCGCAAGAAGGTCGAGTTCCTCAAGCAGGTGGCGCCGGGCAAAGGCGCCGAGGGCGGCAACGGGCTGCCGGCCGTCACGCTGCTGGTCCGCGAGAAGGTGCGGGGGCGCCCGGGGGCACCTGGGGGGCACCTGGGGGACACCTGGAGTCACCTGGGGGACACCTGGGGGGTCCTGGAGGGTCCTGGGGGACACCTGGGGAGTCCTGGAGTCACCTGGGGGCACCTGGGAGGATCCTGAGGGCTCCTGGAGTCACTTGGAGGCACCTGGGGGACACCTGGGAGGATCCTGAGGGGTCCTGAGATGTCCTGGGGTTACCTTGGGGGGTCCTGGAGGGTCCTGGGGTTACCTGGGAGACACCTGTGAGGGTCCTGACAGGTCCTGGGGTCACCTGGAGGCACCTGGAGGGTCCTGGAGTCACCTGGGGGTCACCTGGGAGAGTCCTGGGGTCACCTGGGGGGTCCTGGAGGGTCCTGGGGTCACCTGGGGGACACCTGGGAGGGTCCTGGGGTCACCTGGGGGGTCCTGGAGGGTCCTGGGGTCACCTGGGGGGCACCAGGGAGGATCCTGAGGGGTCCTGAGATGTCCTGGGGTTACCTGGGGGACACCTGGGGGACACCTGGGGTCACCTGGGGGACACCTGGGAGGATCCTGAGGGGTCCTGGAGTCACTTGGAGGCACCTGGAGGGTCTTGGGGTCACCTGGGGTTACCTGGGGGGGTCCTGGGGGATCCTGGGGGGCACCTGGGGAGTCCTGGAGTCACCTGGAGGCACCTGGGAGGGTCCTGAGGGGCACCTGGGTGGTCCTGGGGTCACCTGGGGGCACCTGAGGGTCCTGGGGGTCTTTGGGGTTGGAGCTCAGTCTGGAACCCGAGGATGGGTGTGGCCACCAAGCCCCGCCCATCTGTGGCCACGCCCACCCATGGGCACGGCCCTGGATGGCCGAACGCGCCCGGGGACACGCCCGGGGACACGCCCGGCAATGGCCACGCCCATCAATGACCACACCCTTCAATAGCCCCACACACCCCTCAATGGCCACACCCCTCAATAGCCCCGCACGCCCATGGGCACACCCATCAGTGGCCACACCCATCAATGGCCACACCCACTCCATGGCCACACCCACTCAATGACCACACCCACTCAATGACCATGCCCCTCCATGACCACACCCACTCAATGATCACACCCCTCCATGGCCACACCCACCCATGGCCACGCCCCTCCATGGCCACACCCTCCATGGCCACACCCATGACCACACCCCTCCATGGCCACGCCCCTCCATGGTCACACCCATGGCCATGCCCCATCCATGGCCACACCCTCCATTGTCACGCCCCTCCATGACCACACCCACCATGACCACACCCTCCATTGTCACACCCACCCATGGCCACGCCCCTCCATGGCCACACCCATGGCCACGCCCCATCCATGGCCACACCCTCCATTGTCACACCCACCCATGGCCACGCCCCTCCATGACCACACCCACCCATGGCCACGGCCCTCCATGGTCACACCCACCCATGGCCACACCCCTCCATGGTCACGCCCCTTCATGACCACACCCCTCCATGGCCACGCCCCTCCATGGCCACACCCACTCAATGACCACGCCCCTCCATGGCCACGCCCCATCCATGGCCACGCCCCTCCATGACCACACCCACCCATGACCACGCCCCTCCATGAGCACACCCACTCAATGACCACGCCCCTCCATGACCACACCCTCCATGGTCCCACCCCTTCATGACCACACCCTCCATGGTCCCACCCCTCCATGACCACACCCACTCAATGACCACACCCACCCATGGCCACGCCCCTCCATGGCCCCGCCCTGTCGCCCCCGCGCAGAACGAGAGCAACAAGGCCAACTTCGAGAAGCTGATCGAGGCGCTCAAGGGCAGCCGGGGCGGGCGGCGCCTCGGCGTCTTCTCCAAGGACAAATTCCCGGGGGAGTTCATGAAGAGCTGGAACGACGCCCTCAGCAAGGAGGGCTTCGAGAAGGTCGGGACGGGCCGGGGGCCGGGCAGAGCGCGGCTTGGAAGGGTCGGCGTTGGGTTGGAGTGGGGTTGGAAGGGTCGGGGTTGGGTTGGAGTAGGGTTGGAAGGGTCGGGGTTGGGTTGGAAGAGTCGGGGTTGGGTTGGAAGAGTCAAAATTGGGTTGGAGTTGGGTTGGAAGAGTCAGGGTTGGGTTGGAAGAGTCAAAGTTGGGTTGGGTGACTCGAAGTTGGGTTGGGTGACTCGAAGTTGGGTTGGAGTTGGGTTGGAAGAGTCGGGGTTGGGTTGGAGTTAGGTTGGAAGAGTTAAAGTTGGATTGGATGGGTCAGAGTTGGGTTGGATGAGTCAGAGTTGGGTAGGAAGAGTTAAAGTTGGTTTGGAGTTGGGTTGGAAGAGTCAGAGTTGGGTTGGAAGGGTCAAAGTTGGGTTGGAGTTGGGTTGGAAGAGTCAGGGTTGGGTTGGAGTTGGGTTGGAAGAGTTAAAGTGGGTTGGAAGAGTCAAAGTTGGATTGGATGGGTCAGAGTTGGGTTGGAAGAGTTGGATTTGGGTTGGATCGGTCATAGTTGGGTCAAAGTTGGGTCGGATGAGTCAGAGTTGGGTAGGAAGAGTTAAAGTTGGGTTGGATGGGTCAGAGTTGGGTTGGGTGACTCGAAGTTGGGTTGGAGTTGGGTTGGAAGAGTTAAAGTTGGATTGGATGGGTCAGAGTTGGGTTGGATGGGTCAGAGTTGGGTTGGAAGAGTTAAAGTTGGGTTGGATTGGTCAGAGTTGGGTTGGAAGAGTTAAAGTTGGGTTGGAAGATTCAAAGATGGGTTGGATCGGTCAGAGTTGGGTCAAAGTTGGGTTGGATCGGTCACAGTTGGGTCGGATCGGTCACAGTTGGGTCAGTCGGGTCGGATCGGTCAGAGTCAGTTTGGATCGGTCACAGTCGGGTCAGTCCGGTCGGATCGGTCACAGTCGGGTCAGAGTCGGGTCAGAGTCGGGTCAGATCGGTCCGAGTCGGGTCAGTCGGGTCGGATCGGTCACAGTCGGGTCGGATCGGTCACAGTCGGGTCGGATCGGTCACAGTTGGGTCAGAGTTGGGTCGGATCGGTCACAGTTGGGTCAGTCGGGTCGGATCGGTCACAGTCGGGTCGGATCGGTCACAGTTGGGTTGGATCAGTCAAAGTCGGGTTGGATCGGTCAGAGTCAGTTTGGATCGGTCACAGCTGGGTCAGTCGGGTCGGATCGGTCAGAGTTGGGTCAGAGTTGGGTTGGATCGGTCACAGTCGGGTCAGTCGGGTCGGATCGGTCACAGTCGGGTCGGATCGGTCACAGTCGGGTCAGTCGGGTCGGATCGGTCACAGTCGGGTCCGATCGGTCACAGTCGGGTCACAGTCGGGTTGGATCGGTCACAGTCGGGTCAGCCGGGTCAGATCGGCCGTGGCCGGGCCGGGCCCAGCCCCACGGCCGCGCCGCTGCCCGCAGGTGGACGTGAGCGCGGCGGTGGCGCAGGCCATGGCGGCCAAGGAGGAGGTGGAGCTGCAGCTGATGCGCAAGGCGGCCGCCATCACCTCCGAGGTCTTCACCAAGTTCTTCAAGGAGCGCGTCATGGAGATCGTCGACGCCGACGAGGTTGGGGCCGGGATTGCGGGGCGGGGCGGGGGGAAAACGGGGGTTTGGAGCTGGGGTTGGACCAAAAACGGGAGTTTGGAGCTGGGGTTGGACCAAAAACGGGAGTTTGGAGCTTGGGTTGGACCAAAAACGGGAGTTTGGAGCTGGGGTTGGGCCAAAAACGGGAGTTTGGAGCTGGGGTTGGGCCAAAAACGGGGGTTTGGAGCTGGGGTTGGACCAAAAACGGGAGTTTGGAGCTGGGGTTGGACCAAAAACAGGAGTTTGGAGCTGGGGTTACACCAAAAACGGGGGTTTGGAGCTTGGGTTGGACCAAAAACGGGAGTTTGGAGCTGGGGTTGGACCAAAAACGGGAGTTTGGAGCTGGGGTTGCACCAAAAACGGGAGTTTGGAGCTGGGATTGGACCAAAAACGGGAGTTTGGAGCTGGGGTTGGACCAAAAACGGGAGTTTGGAGCTGGGGTTGCACCAAAAACGGGAGTTTGGAGCTCAGGTTGGACCAAAAACGGGAGTTTGGAGCTGGGGTTGGACCAAAAACGGGAGTTTGGAGCTGGGGTTGGACCGAAAACGGGAGTTTGGAGCTGGGGTTGGACCAAAAACGGGAGTTTGGAGCTGGGGTTGGACCAAAGACGGGAGTTTGGAGCTCGAGTTGGACCAAAAACGGGGGTTTGGAGCTGGGATTGGACCAAAAACGGGAGTTTGGAGCTGGGGTTGGGCCAAAAACGGGAGTTTGGAGCTCAAGTTGGACCAAAAACGGGAGTTTGGAGCTGGGGTTGCGCCAAAAACGGGAGTTTGGAGCTGGGGTTGCACCAAAAACGGGAGTTTGGAGCTCGGGTTGGACCAAAAACGGGAGTTTGGAGCTGGGGTTGGACCAAAAACGGGAGTTTGGAGCTCGGGAAGTTTTGGCCCCAAACGCAATATTTTTGCCCTAAACCCTACGTTCTTGGTCCAAACCCGACGCTTTTGCCCCAAACGCAACGATTTTGGTTCAAACACAACACTTCTTGTCCTAACCAAATATTTTTTGCCCCAAACTCCAACGTGCCGTGTTTCCTGTCCCTGGTCCCCATTTCCCATCCCTGTTTCCATTTCCCCGTTTCCATTTCCGTTTCCATTTCCCATTCCCCGTCCCCGTTCCCTGTTCCCATCCCCATTTCCCATTTCCCGTTTCCTGTTTCCATTTCTGTTTCCATTCCCCGTCCCCGTTTCCCGTTTCCATTTCCCATCCCCATTTCCCATTCCCCATTTCCATTTCCCATCCTCGTTTCCGTTTCCCCATTTCCATTTCCCCATTTCCATTTCCCATTTCCATTTCTCCGTTTCCATTCCCCGTTTCCCGTTTCCCATTTCCCATTTCCCATTTCCATTTCTCCGTTTCCATTCCCCGTTTCCCGTTTCCCATTTCCCATTGCCCTTTTCCATTTCTCCGTTTCCATTTCTCCGTTTCCATTTCTCCGTTTCCATTTCCCATTTCCATTCCCATTTCCAATTCCCGTTCCCCATTTCCATTCCCTGTTTCCATTTCCCATTTCCATTTCCCATCCCTGTTCCCGTTCCCCATTTCCATTTCCCGTCCCCATTTCCCATTTCCGTTTCCCCGTTTCCCGTGTTCCCGTTTTCCCGTGTTCCCGTTTTCCCGTGTTCCCGTTCCCCGTTGCCATTTCCCATTTCCATTCCCGTCCCCGTTTCCATTTCCCCGTTTCCATTCCCCGTTTTCCCGTGTTCCCGTGTCCCCGTGTTCCCGTTCCCCGTTTTCTCATTTCCCATTTCCATTTCCCCGTTTCCATTTCCCTGTTTCCATTTCCCATTCCCCATCCCTGTCCCCGTTCCCGTTCCATTTCCCCGTTTCCATTTTTCCATTTCCCATTTCCCATTTCCATTCCCCGTGTTCCCGTGTCCCCGTTCCCATTCCCCATCCCCATTTCCCATTTCCCATTTCCATTTCCTGTTCCCGTTTTCCCGTGTTCCTGTGTCCCCGTGTCCCCGTGTCCCCGTGTCCCCGTTTTCCCATTTCCCATTCCCATTCCCCGTTTCCCATTTCCCTGTCCCCGTCCCCGTTTCCATTTCCCCATTTCCCATTCCCCGTGTCCCCGTGTCCCCGTGTCCCCGTTTTCCCGTGTCCCCGTGTCCCCGTGTTCCCGTGTCCCCGTGTCCCCGTTTTCCCGTGTCCCCGTGTCCCCGTGTTCCCGTGTCCCCGTGTCCCCGTTTTCCCGTGTCCCCGTGTCCCCGTGTTCCCGTGTCCCCGTGTCCCCGTTTTCCCATTTCCCATTTCCCATTCCCCATTCCCGTTCCCCGTTTCCATTTCCCCGTTTCCATTCCACGCTCCCGTGTTCCCGTGTCCCCGTGTTCCCGTGTCCCCGTGTCCCCGTGTTCCCGTCCCCCGTGTTCCCGTGTCCCCGTGTTCCCGTGTTCCCGTGTCCCCGCGTCCCCGCAGAAGGTGCGCCACAGCAAGCTGGCCGAGGCGGTGGAGAAAGCCATCGAGGAGAAGAAGTTCCTGGCGGGCGCCGACCCCTCTGCGGTGGAGATGTGCTACCCGCCCATCATCCAGAGCGGCGGCAACTACAACCTCAAGTTCAGCGTGGTCAGGTGAGGCGGGCAGGGAATTCCAGCAAAAACCGGGAACCGGTGAAAACCGGGAACCGGCAAAAAACAGGAACCGGCAAAACCCGGGAAACTGGAAAAAACCGGGAACCGGCAAAACCCGTGAACCGGCAAAACCGGGGAACCGGCAAAAACTGGGAACCGGCAAAAACCGGGGAACTGGAAAAAACCGGGAACCGGTGAAACCCGGGAACCGGCGAAAACCGGGAACCGGCAAAAACCGGGAATTGGCAAAACCCGGGGAACCGGCAAAAACCGGGAACCGGCAAAAACCGGGAACCTGGAAAAAACCGGGAACCGGCAAAACCCGGGAACCGGCAAAAAACGGGAACCGGCAAAACCCGGGAACCGGCAAAACCCGGGAACCGGCAAAAACCGGGGAACCGGCAAAAACCCGGGGAACCGGCAAAACCCGGGAACCGGCAAAACTCGGGGCCTCTCGCGCCGAGATCCGGGCGTTCCTGGACAAAAATTGGGGTTTTTCCGCCCAAAATCGGCTCCTCTCCGTCGGGGTGTTCGGGGCTCTGTTCCACATCTGGCTTTTCCCCATTTCTCACCCCGGTTTTTTCCAGTTTTGTCCCCATTTCCCCATATTTCCCCTGTTTTGTCCTAATTTCTCATCCGGGTTTTTTCCTGTTTTTTCCTAATTTCCCCATTTTTTCCCCTGTTTTGTCCCCATCTCCCCGTTTCTCACCCCGATTTTTTCCTGTTTTTTCCCCATTTCCCCGTTTTTCCCCGTTTTTCCCGATTTCCCCGTTTCTCACCCCGTTTTTTTGTGGTTTTCCCCATTTCCCCATTTCTCACCCCGTTTTTCCCATTTCTCCCCATTTTTTCCCCATTTCCCCGTTTCTCCCCGTTTCTCACCCCGTTTTTTTGTGGTTTTCCCCATTTCCCCATTTCTCACCCCGTTTTTCCCATTTCTCCCCATTTTTTCCCCATTTCTCACTCCGTTTCTCACCCCATTTTTTCCCCATTTCCCCGTTTCTCCCCGTTTCTCACCCCGTTTTTTTGTGGTTTTCCCCATTTCCCCATTTCTCACCCCGTTTTTCCCATTTCTCCCCATTTTTTCCCCATTTCCCCGTTTCTCACCCCATTTTTCCCCATTTCCCCGTTTCTCACCCCGTTCCTCTCCCCGTTTCTCCCATTTTTCCCCATTTCCCCGTTTCTCACCCCGTTTCCTCTCCCCGTTTCTCACCCCGTTTTTTTTGTGTTTTTCCCCATTTCCCCGTTTCTCACCCCATTTTCTCCCCGTTTCTCCCCGTTTCTCTCCCCGTTTCTCCCCGTTTTTCCCCATTTCCCCGTTTCTCACCCCATTTTCTCCCCGTTTCTCCCCGTTTCTCTCCCCGTTTCTCCCCGTTTTTCCCCATTTCCCCGTTTCTCACCCCATTTTCTCCCCGTTTCTCCCCGTTTCTCTCCCCATTTCTCCCCGTTTTTCCCCATTTCCCCGTTTCTCACCCCGTTTTTTTGTGTTTTTCCCGATTTCCCCGTTTCTCACCCCGTTTCCTCTCCCCGTTTTTCCCCATTTCCCCGTTTCTCTCCCCGTTTTTCCCCATTTCCCCGTTTCTCACCCCGTTTCCTCTCCCCGTTTCTCCCCCCGCAGCGACAAGAGCCACATGCACTTCGGGGCCATCACCTGCTCCATGGGCATCCGCTACAAATCCTACTGCTCCAACCTGGTGCGCACGCTGATGGTGGATCCGCCGCAGGACATGCAGGAGCACTACGGCTTCCTGCTGCAGCTGCAGGAGGTGCTGCTGCGCGAGCTGCGCCACGGTCAGTGACCCTGGGTGACCAGTGAGTGACCACTGAATGACCACTGAGTGACCCCTGAGTGACCGCCCCACACTGACCCCACACCGCCCCCCTGTGGTCACTACGGCTTCCTGCTGCAGCTGCAGGAGGTGCTGCTGCGCGAGCTGCGGCACGGTCAGTGACCCTGAGTGACCCTGAGTGACCCCTGAGTGACCACTGAGTGACCAATGAGTGACCACCCCACACTGACCCCACACCGCCCCCCTGTGGTCACTGCGGCTTCCTGCTGCAGCTGCAGGAGGTGCTGCTGCGCGAGCTGCGGCACGGTCAGTGACCATGAGTGACCACTGAGTGACCAATGAGTGACCACTGAGTGACCAATGAGTGACCACCCCACACTGACCCCACACTGACCCCACACTGACCCCACACCGCCCCCCTGTGGTCACTACGGCTTCCTGCTGCAGCTGCAGGAGGTGCTGCTGCGCGAGCTGCGGCACGGTCAGTGACCCTGAGTGACCATGAGTGACCAATGAGTGACCAATGAGTGACCGCTGAGTGACCCTGAGTGACCAATGAGTGACCAATGAGTGACCCTGAGTGACCACTGAGTGACCCTGAGTGACCAATGAGTGACCAATGAGTGACCGTGAGTGACCGTGAGTGACCACTGAGTGACCCTGAGTGACCGCTGAGTGACCACTGAGTGACCGCTGAGTGACCAATGAGTGACCAATGAGTGACCGCCCCACACTGACCCCACACTGACCCCACACTGACCCCACACTGACCCCACACCGCCCCCCTGTGGTCACTACGGCTCCCTGCTGCAGCTGCAGGAGGTGCTGCTGCGCGAGCTGCGCCACGGTCAGTGACCCTGAGTGACCACTGAGTGACCGCTGAGTGACCGCTGAGTGACCAATGAGTGACCAATGAGTGACCAATGAGTGACCATGAGTGACCACTGAGTGACCCTGAGTGACCAATGAGTGACCAATGAGTGACCACTGAGTGACCCTGAGTGACCCCTGAGTGACCCCTGAGTGACCCTGACTGACCCCGCTGACCCCTGGCTGACCCCGCTGACCCCCAGCTGACCCCGTTGACCCCTGGCTGACCCCGCTGACCCCGCTGACCCCACTGACCCCTGGCTGACCCCGCTGACCCCTGGCTGACCCCACTGACCCCGAGTGACCCCTGGCTGACCCCTGGCTGACCCCGCCCCAGGCGCCAAGCTCTGCGACGTCTACGCCGCCGTCATGGACGTGGTCAAGAAGCAGCGGCCGGAGCTGCTGGGGAAGATCACCAAGAACCTGGGGTGAGCACGGCGGGCTCGGGGTCACCGGGGTCACCCGGGGGTCACCGGGGTCACCGGGGTCACCCAGGGGTCACCGGGGTCACCCTGGGGTCACCGGGGTCACCCGGGGGTCACCGGGGGTCACCGGGGTCGCTCTGGGGTCACCCAGGTTCGCCATGGGCATCGAGTTCCGCGAGGGCTCCCTGGTCATCAACAGCAAGAACCAGCAGCGCCTCAAGAAGGGTGAGAGGCAAAAGAAATCCCTGATTTGATACCGCAAAATCTGCATTTATACCCCAAAATCTACCTTTTATACCCCAGAACCTGCTTTATATACCCAGAATCTGCTTTTTATTCCCCAAAACCCGCTTTTGATACCCCAAAATCTGATTTTTATTCCCCAAAATCTGATTTTATACCCTAAAATCTGCTTTTTATCACCAAAATCTGCTTCTGATACCCAAAACCTGCCTTTGATACCCCAAAATCTGCTTTGATACCCCAAAATCTGATTTGATACCCCAAAATGTGCTTTTTATACCCCAAAATCTGCATTTATACCCCAAAATCTGCTTTTGATACCCAAAACCTGCCTTTGATACCCCAAAATCTGCTTTGATACCCCAAAATCTGCCTTTTATACCCCAAAATCTGATTTTATACCCCAAAATGTGTTTTTTATACCCCAAAATCTGGTTTTAAACCCCAAAATCTGCTTTTGATACCCAAAATCTGATTTTTATTCCCCAAAATCTGCCTTTGATACCCCAAAATCTACTTTTGATACCCAAAATCTGATTTTTATTCCCATTTTCATTCCTGTTTTTCCCGTTTCTATTCCCGTTTTCATTCCCGTTTTCATTCCCGTTTTTCCTGGTTTTATTCCCGTTTTCGTTCACTGTTTTCCCATTTCTATTCCCATTTTTATTCCCGTTTTTCCCGTTTCCGTTCCCGTTTCCGTTCCGGTTTTTCCCGTTTTCGTTCCCGTTTTCATTCCCGTTTTCCCCGTTTTCATTCCCACTTTTCCCGTTTTCGTTCCGGTTTTTCCCGTTTTCATTCCCGTTTTCATTCCCGTTTTTATTCCCATTTTTCCCGTTTCCGTTCCCGTTTCCATTCCCGTTTCCGTTCCCGTTTCCGTTCCCGTTTCCGTTCCCGTTTTTCCCGTTTCCATTCCCGTTTTTATTCCCATTTTCATTCGGGTTTTTCCCGTTTCCGTTCCCGTTTCCGTTCCCGTTTTTCCCATTTTCATTCCCATTTTTCCCGTTTCCGTTCCTGTTTCCGTTCCCGTTTTTCCCGTTTCCATTCCCGTTTCCGTTCCCATTTTCGTTCCCGTTTCCATTCCCGTTTTTCCCATTTTCATTCCCATTTTTCCCGTTTCCGTTCCCGTTTTTCCCATTTTTATTCCCGTTTTCATTCCCGTTTTCATTCCCGTTTTTCCCATTCCCGTTCCCATTTCCGTTCCCATTTCCATTCCCGTTTTTCCGGGGTTCCCCCCGCCCCGCTCCAGGGATGGTTTTCAGCATCAACGTGGGGCTCTCGGAGCTGCCCAACAAGGACGGGAAGCGCCCGGAGGAGCGGACGTACGCGCTCTTCATCGGCGACACCGTCGTCGTGGACGAGGTGGGCGTGGCCGCCGCCGGCCAATCGCGGGGCTCCTCCGCCCCGTGACGGCCAATCGCGGGGCTCCTCTGCCCCGTGCCGGCCAATCGCGTCCCTCGCTTCCCTCCGCCAATGGCGGCCCTGCTCCCCTCAGGCGATGGCGGCTCCCCTCCAGCCCTTAGCCAATGGCGTTCGTTCCCTCCATTTCCCTCGGCCAATCGCATTCATTCCCTCCATTTCCCTCAGCCAATTGCATTCCTTCCCTCCATTTCCCTCAGCCAATCACATTTGTTCCCTCCCTTTCCCTCGGCCAATCGCGTCCCTTCCCTCCCTTTCCCTCGGCCAATCACGCGCCCCGTTTGCTGCCCCCTGCAGGACGGCCCCGCCGTGCTGCTCACCTCCGTCAAGAAGAAAGTGAAGAACGTCGGGATTTTCCTCAAGGTGAGCGCGGATCTGGGGCCAAATCCCGGATTTTCAGGAAAAACCCCGGGGGGGCGATTGAAGGAGCCGATCTGGGCGGGGTTCTCCTCAGGATTTGGCGATTTTGCCTCATTTGGGGGTTTTGGGGGGGTTTTTTGGGAAGTGTTTTCCCTCCTCAAGGTGAGCGTGGATTTGGGGCCAAATCCTGGATTTTCGGGAAAAACCCTGGGAGGGCGACGGGCGGGAGCCGATCTGGGCGGGGTTCTCCTCAGGATTTGGCGATTTTGCCTCATTTTGCCTCATTTTGGGTTTTTTGGGAAGCGTTTTCCCGCCCTTCGGGGGATCCTCCCGGGGTGGGATTTGCGGCCTGGCCGTGGGGATTTGGGCGGTTCCGGGTGGATTCCGGGATTTTCAGGAGTCGTCAATTCGGGGTTTTTTTTTTTGCCCGATTTCCCCGTTTCCGCCCCCAGAACGAGGACGAGGACGAGGAGGAGCCGGACAAGGACGCGGCCGAGGATCTGCTGGGCCGCAGCTCCCGCGCCGCGCTGCTGACCGAGCGCACGCGGGTGGGTCCGACCCCCGACCCCTGACCCCTGACCCCCGGGTGACCCCTGACCCCCGCTGACCCCCGCTGCCCCCCGCTGCAGAACGAGCTGACGGCCGAGGAGAAGCGCCGCGCGCACCAGAAGGAATTGGCCACGCAGCTGAACGAGGACGCGCGGCGGCGCCTGACGGAGCAGCGCGGGGAGCAGCAGACGCAAAAGTACCGGGATGCGCTCCCCGCCCCGGCCCCGGCCCGGTTCCTGACTTAATTCCCGATTCCTGACCCAGTTCCTGCCCCAGTTCCCGATTCCTGCCCCAGTTCCTGATCCTGACCCAATTCCTGCCTCAGTTCCTGACCCAATTCCTGCCCCAATTCCCAATTCCTGACCCAATTTCTGACCCTGACCCAATTCCTGCCTCGATTTCTGACCCAATTCCTGCCCCGATTCCTGATCCTGACCCAATTCCTGCCTCGATTTCTGACCCAATTCCTGCCCCGATTCCTGATCCTGACACAATTCCTGCCTCGATTTCTGACCCAATTCCTGCCCCGATTCCTGATCCTGACACAATTCCTGCCTTAATTCCCAATTCCTGACACAATTCCTGCCCCGATTCCCGATTCCTGACCCAGTTCCCGATTCCTGCCCCAATTCCCGATTCCTGCCCCAATTCCCGATTCCTGCCCCAATTCCCGATCCTGCCCCGATTCCTGACCCAATTCCTGCCTTAATTCCCGATTCCTGACCCAGTTCCTGCCCCAATTACCAATTCCTGCCCTGATTCCCGATTCCTGCTTTAATTCCTGATTCCTGCCCTGGTTCCTGATCCTGACCCAATTCCTGACCCAATTCCTGCCTCGATTTCTGACCCAGTTCCTGCCCCAATTCCTGATTCTGACACAATTCCTGCCCCAATTCCTGCCCCAATTCCCAATCCCCCAGTTCTCACCCCAGCTCCTGCCTCGATTCCTTCCCAAATCCCCTCAAGCCTCCCAAAATCCCATTTTTCCCCACCCAACTCCCATTTTTTCCTCCCAAACCCCCATTTTCCCCCCAACCCTCCATGTTTCTCCCCAAAATCCCTTTCTTTCTCCCCAACTCCCTTTTTTTCTCCCCAAATCCCATTTTTCCCCCAAAAAATCTCATTTTTTCTCCCCCAAATCCCATTTTTCTCCCCCCAACTCTATTTTCCCCCCGCAAATCCCATTTTTTTTCCCCCAAACCCCATTTTTTTTTCCCCAAAATCCCATTTTTTTCCCCACCAACTCCCGCTTCCCCCCGAGCAGGGCGCGCAAGTCGAACGTGTCGTACAAGAGCGCGGCGCTGCTGCCCAAGGAGCCGCACGTGCGCGAGATGAAGATCTACATCGACAAGAAGTACGAGAGCGTCATCATGCCGGTGTTCGGCATCGCCACGCCCTTCCACATCGCCACCATCAAGGTGAGGCCAGAATCAGCCCCCAAATCCTCGAAATCCAGCCCGAAATCCCGCGATCCGCGCCAAAATCAGCCCCAAAATCCTCGAAATCCAGCCCGAAATCCCGGGATCCGTGCCAAAATCAGCCCCGAAATCCCGGGATCCGCCCCAGAATCAGCCCCCAAATCCTCAAAATCCAGCCCAAAATCCCGCAATCTGCGCCAAAATCAGCCCTGAGATCCCGGGATCCGCGCGAAAATCCCTCAATCCGCGCCAAAATCAGCCCCCAAATCCTCGAAATCCAGCCCAAAATCCAGGGATCCGCGCCAAAATCAGCCCCGAGATCGGCTCAGAAACCCCGGGATGCGCCCCGAGATCCCAGGATCCTCTGGATACGCCCCGAAATCCCGCAATCCGTGCCAAAATCAGCCCCGAAATCCCGGGATCCGCCCCCAAATCAGCCCCCAAATCCTCAAAATCCCCCCCCAAAATCCGCCCCGAAATCCGCTCCAAAACCCCGGGATCCGCCCCGAAATCCGTCCTGAAACCCCGGGATCTCTGCAATCCCTGCCAAAATCCGCCCCGAAATCCTGGGATCTGCGCCGAAATCTGTCCTGAAACCCTGGGATCCCCCCCCAAATCCCATTTTTCCTCCCCAAATCCCATTTTTCCTCCCCAATCCCATTTTTTCCCCTCCAAACCCCGTTTCTTTCCGCCCCAATTCCATATTTTTCCGCCCCCAATCCCAATTCCCCGCCTCTCCCCGCAGAACATCAGCATGTCGGTGGAGGGCGACTACACCTACCTGCGCATCAACTTCTTCTGCCCGGGCAGCGCCCTGGGCCGCAACGAGGGCAACATCTTCCCCAACCCCGAGGCCACCTTCGTCAAGGAGATGTGCGTGACCCCTGACCCCTGACCCCTGACCCCCCTGACCCCCGACCCCCGGGGTGACGGCGCCGGCTCCGCCCGCAGAACGTACCGCGCCTCCAACCTGAAGCCGCCGGGCGAGTCGACGGTGCCGGCGTCCAACCTGCAGAACGCCTTCCGCATCATCAAGGAGGTGCAGAAGCGCTACAAGACGCGCGAGGCCGAGGAGAAGGAGAAGGAGGTGGGCGGAGCTCGCGGGGTCGCGCGGGGTCGCGCGGGGTCGGTGGGGGTCGGTGGGGGTCGGTGGGGGTTGGGTGGGCTTGGGGCGGGCGTTGGGTGGGCTTTGGTCATTGGTCATTGGTCATTGGTCGTTGGTTATTGGTCATTGGTCATTGAATGGTCATTGGTCATTGGGTGGTCATTGGTTATTGGTTATTGGTCATTGGGTGGCAATGGTGATTGAGTGGGCATTGGGTGGTCATTGGTCGTTGGTTATTGGTCATTGGTCATTGAATGGTCATTGGTCAGTGGTCATTGGTCGTTGGGTGGTCAGTGGTCATTGGTCGTTGGTTATTGGTCACTGGTCATTGAATGGTCATTGGGCATTGGTCATTGGGTGGTCAGTGGTCATTGGTCATTGGTTATTGGTCATTGGTCATTGAATGGTCATTGGCCATTGGTCATTGGGTGGTCAATGGTGATTGAGTGGGCATTGGGTGGGCATTGGTCGTTGGGTGGGCATTGGTCATTGGTCATTGGGTGGTCAGTGGTCATTGGGTGGGCATTGGGTCATTGGTCATTGGTTGGGCATTGAGTGGTCGTTGGTCATTGAATGGCCATTGGTCTTTGGGTGGTCATTGGTCATTGATTGGTCATTGGTTATTGGTCATTGGTCATTGGGTAGTCAATGGTGATTGAGTGGGCATTGGGTGGGCATTGGTCGTTGGGTGGTCAGTGGTCATTGGTCATTGGTTATTGGTTATTGGTTATTGGTCATTGAATGGTCATTGGTCATTGGGTGGTCATTGGTCATTGGTCATTGATTGTTCATTGGTCATTGAGTGGCCATTGGTCATTTGGTGGGCATTGAGTGGTCATTGGTCATTGAATGGCCATTGAGTGCTCATTGGTTATTGGTCGTTGCTCGTTGGGTGGGCATTGATTGGTCATTGGTCATTGAGTGGCCATCGGTCATTGGGTGGTCATTGGTCAGTGGTCATTGGTCATTGGTCATTGGTCATTGAGTGGCCATTGGTCATTTGGTGGGCATTGATTGGTCATTGGTCATTGGCCATTGGGTGGTTATTGGTCATTGGCCATTGCTCATTGGGTGGTCATTGGTCATTGATTGGTCATTGGTCATTGGTCATTGAGTGGTCATTGAGTGGTCATTGGGTGGTCATTGGCCATTGATTGGTCATTGGTCATTGGGTGGGCATTGGTCATTGATCATTGGTCATTGGTCATTGAGTGGTCATTGGGTGGTCATTGAGTGGTCATTGGGTGGTCATTGGTCATTGGGTGGTTTTGGTCATTGATCATTGGTCATTGGGTGGGCATTGAGTGTCCAGCGGTCAGCGTGGTCAGAGGTCAGGGGTCAGTGTGGCCAGAGGTCAGGGGTCAGTGTGGTCAGGGGTCAGTGCGGTCAGGGGTCAGTGTGGCCAGGGGTCAGAGGTCAGGGGTCAGTGTGGTCAGAGGTCAGGGGTCAGTGTGGTCAGGGGTCAGTGTGGCCAGAGGTCAGGGGTCAGAGGTCAGGGGTCAGAGGTCAGGGGTCAGTGTGGTCAGAGGTCAGAGGTCAGTGTGGTCAGGGGTCAGTGTGGTCAGAGGTCAGGGGTCAGAGGTCAGGGGTCAGAGGTCAGGGGTCAGCGCCCGGCCGGTGTCCGCAGGGCATCGTCAAGCAGGACTCGCTGGTGATCAACCTGAACCGCAGCAACCCCAAGCTGAAGGATCTCTACATCCGGCCCAACATCGCCCAGAAGCGCATGCAGGGCGCGCTGGAGGCGCACGTCAACGGTGAGGGGACCCCAAAAACACCCAAAACACCCCCAAAACACCCGAAACCACCCAAAAACACCCAAAACCACCCGAAATTACCCAAAAACTGCCAAAAAACCCCAGCCTGAAATGACAAAAAACGGCCCCAAAACCCAACATGGCCCAGAAGCGCATGCAGGGCGCGCTGGAGGCGCACGTCAACGGTGAGGGGACCCCAAAAACACCCAAAACCACCCGAAATTACCCAAAATCTGCTAAAAAAACCAACAAAAACCCAGCCCGAAACGACAAAAAACGGCCCCAAAACCCCAACATGGCCCAGAAGCGCACGCAGGGCGCGCTGGAGGCGCACGTCAACGGTGAGAGAACCCAAAAACACCAAAACACCCCCAAAACACCCGAAATTACCCAAAAACTGCAAAAAAACCGACAAAAAAACCATAAAAACCCAGCCCGAAACGACAAAAAACGGCCCCAAAACCCAACATCGCCCAGAAGCGCATGCAGGGCGCGCTGGAGGCGCACGTCAACGGTGAGGGGACCCCAAAAACATCCGAAATTACCCAAAAACTGCCAAAAAACCAAAAAAAAAACCCCCCAAAAAACACAAATTAAAAAAAAGAAGAAAAATTCCCCCCAAACCCAAAAATCGCTGCTGCAAAAACATTAAAAAAGCCGAAAAGAAGAAAGAAATCCCCACAGCCGAGCGCTTTGGGCCGATTTCTGTGGATTTTGTACCAATCTCACCCAATTCCGGGCTGGTTTCTGCGAATTCCGGGCCGATTTCCCCAAATTTTGTTCTGATTTCCCCAAATTTTGTTCTGATTTCCCCAAATTTCGTTCCTATTTCCATGGATTTCGGGCTGATTTCCATGGATTTTGTTCCGATTGCCCAAATTCCATTCCGATTCCCCAGATTTTGGGCTGATTCCTGTGAATTTTGGGCTGATTCCTGTGAATTTGGTTCCGATTTCCTGGATTTCGTTCAGATTTCCCTGGATATTGTTCCTATTTCCCCGGATTTCGTTCAGCTTCCCAGATTTTGCCCTGATTTACTTGGATTTTGGGCTGATTTCCGTGAATTTCGTTCCCATTCCTGGATCCCGGGCTGATTTCCCTGGATACTGTTCCCATTTGCCCGGATTTCGTTCTGATCTCCCTGGATCCCGTTCCCATTCCGAGATCCTGTTCCCATTCCCGGATCCCATTCCCATTCCCTGATCCCATTCCCATTCCCGGATCCCGTTCCCATTCCCACGAATCCTGTTCCCATTCCTGGATCCCATTCTCATTCCCGGGATCCCGTTCCCAGTCCCGGATCCCGTTCCCGTTCACACGGATCCCGTTCCTGTTCCCACGGTTGTTCCCGTTCCCACGGATCCCGTTCCCATTCCCTGGATCCCGTTCCCATTCCCATTCCCACAGATCCCATTCCCATTCCGGGATCCCGTTCCCATTCCCACGGATCCCGTTCCGATTCCCGGGATCCCGTTCCCACGGATAATCCCGTTCCCGTTCCCAGATCCCGTTCCCATTCTGGGATCCCGTTCCCATGGATAATCCCGTTCCCGTTCCCTTTCCCATTCCCGGGATCCCATTCCCACGGATAATCCCGTTCCCATTCCGGGATCCCGTTCCCGTTCCTGTTCCCACGGATAATCCCGTTCCCATTTCTGGGATCCCATTCCCACGGATAATCCCGTTCCCATTCCGGGATCCCGTTCCCGTTCCCACGGATAATCCTGTTCCCATTCCCATGGATCCCGTTCCCATGGATAATCCTGTTCCCACGGATAATCCCACTCCCGTTCCCGTTCCCATTCCCATGGATCCCGTTCCCATTTCCGGGATCCCATTCCCACGTATAATCCCGTTCCCGTTCCCGTTCCCATTCCCGGGATCCCGTTCCCGCGGATAATCCCGTTCCCACATATAATCCCACTCCCGTTCCCGTTCCCATTCCCATGGATCCCATTCCCATTCTGGGATCCCGTTCCCACGGATAATCCCATTCCCATTCCCATTCCCACGGATCCCGTTCCCGTGGATAATCCCGCTCCCGTTCCCGTTCCCGTTCCTCTCTCGGCGCCAGGTTTCCGTTTCACCTCGGTGCGCGGGGACAAGGTCGACATCCTGTACAACAACATCAAGCACGCCGTCTTCCAGCCCTGCGACGGCGAGATGATCATCGTGCTGCACTTCCACCTCAAGGTCGGGGCGGGCTCCGGGATCCAGGCTGGAATTCCCATGGGGATCCGGGCCGGAATTCCCGCGGTTCGGGACATAAATCCGGGATCCGGGCCGGAATTCCCACGGTTTGGGGCAAAAACCGGGATCTGGGGCGGAATTCCCACGGTTTGGGGTGAAATCCGGGATCCGGGCTGGAATTCCCGCGGTTCACAGCCAGAAATCCGGGATCCGGGCAGGAATTCCCACGGTTCGGGGCAAAATCCGGGATCTGGGGCAGAATTCCTGCAGTTCAGGGCAAAATCCGGGATCCAGGCCGGAATTCCTGCGGTTCGGGGTGAAATTCCCACGATTCTGGGGTGAAATTCCCACATTTTGGGGCAAAATTCCCACATTTCAGGATTAAATTCCCAGGATTTTGGGGCGAAACCTCGAGATTTTGGGGTGGAATTCCCACATTTCGGGGCCAAACCTCGAGATTTTGGGGTGAAACTCTGAGATTTTGGGGCCAAACCTCTCAGGTTTCAGGGCAGCTTCCAGGGTTTTTTCCCGAATTCCCTGCTTTTTCCCCCCCAAATTCCCTTTTTTCCCCCAAATTCCCTTTTTCCCCAAATTCCCAGTTTTTTCCCCAAATTCCCAGTTTTTTCCCCAAATCCCTGTGTTTCTTCCTCCCAGTCCCTGGTTTTTCCCCCCATTCCCGTTCCCTTTTCTGGTTTCTCCCCCAAATCCCTGTTCCTGAATTCCTGAATTCCCTGTTTTTTTTTCCCCAATTCCCTTTTTTTTTTGGAATTCCCAGAACGCCATCCTGTTCGGGAAGAAGCGTCGCACCAACGTTCCATTTCCCTGAATCCCCGTTCCCTTTTCCCAAATTCCCTGGGGTTTTTTCCCCGATTTCCCTGTTTTTTCCCCTGAATTCCCATTTTTCGCCTGAATTCCCATTTTTTCCCTGAATTCCCATTTTTTTTGGAATTCCCAGAACGCCATCATGTTCGGGAAGAAGCGTCACACCGCCGTTCCCTTTCCCTGAATCCCCGTTCCCTTTTCCCAGATTCCCAGGGGTTTTTCCCCTCAATCCCGGGTTTTTTCCCTGAATTCCCTTTTCCCGAATTCCCGTTTTTTCCCCAATTCCCGTTTTTTTTTGGAATTCCCAGAACGCCATCATGTTCGGGAAGAAGCGTCACACCGACGTCCAGTTCTACACCGAGGTTGGCGAGATCACCACGGACCTGGGCAAGCACCAGCACATGCACGACCGCGACGACCTCTACGCCGAGCAGGTGCGCGGCCGGCCGCCTTCCGGAACCTTCCGGGACATTCCGGAACCTTCCGGAACCTTCCAGAACCTTCCAGAACCTTCCGGGACCTTCCCGAGCGTTCCCAGGGGTTTCAGGGATTTTTAAGGGGTTTTTTTGAGTTTTTTTTTTAAATTTTTGGAGGAATTTTCCAGGGGTTTTCCAGGGATTTTCCAGGGGTTTTCCAGGTTTTTTTTCAGGTTTTTTCCAGGTTTTTTTCCCCAGGATTTTTTACACATTTTTAAAAGTTTTTCTGATTTTTTTTTGGAGCATTTTCCAAGGTTTTTTCCAGGCTTTTTTCCAGGTTTCTTGAGGGGGTTTTGAGGGTTTTTTCCGGGTTTTTCTCCCAGGTTTTTCATGGATTTTTGGAGCATTTTGGAGGATTTTTCTGTGCCTTTCTTTTTTTTTTTTTTTTTTTTTTTTTTTTTTTTTTTTTTTTGAGGATTTTTGAGGAGTTTTCCAGGTTTTTTCCCATTTTTTTTTCCCCCAGGTGTTTTTGAGGGGTTTGGAGCATTTTTGAGGATTTTTCCAGGCTTTTGTTTTTTGAGGTTTTTTTTTCCCAGGTTTTTTTAGAGATTTTTTGATTTTTTTTTAATATTCTTTTTGGAGCATTTTTCACGGATTTTTCCGGGTTTTTTTGAGGATTTTTGAGAAGTTTTCCAGGTTTTTTTCCCTTTTTTCCCCCCAGGTTTTTAAATAGATTTTTTGAGCTTTTTTGAGGATTTTTCCAGGCTTTCTTGAGGCTCTTCTGAGGGATTTTTGAATTTTTTTCCAGGTTTTCTCCCAGGTTTCTTTATGGATATTTTTAAGGATTTTTCCGGGTTTTTTTTAAAATAGCTTTTCTTAGGATTTTTCAGTTTTTTTTTTTTTTTTTAAATAGATTTTTTTAGGATTTTTCCAGGGGGTTTTTTTGGAGGTTTTTTTGCCAATTCCTGGGATTTCTTTCCCCTCTCCCGGGGTTTTTCCCGTTCCCCGTGCCCCGGCCTCGTTCCCGCGGGAATTCCGCGCCGTTTTCCCGGGATTTCGGGCGCAGATGGAGCGGGAGATGGTTTTGGGGTGGTTTCTGTGGGTTTTGGGCCGTTTCTTCTCACAGGTTTTATTCCCATTTTTCCTGTTTTTTTTTTCCCATTTCCCATTTTTTTCCCGTTCCCCGTGCCCCGGCCTCGTTCCCATGGGAATTCCGCGCCGTTTTCCCGGGATTTCGGGCGCAGATGGAGCGGGAGATGGTTTTGGGGTGGTTTCTGTGAGTTTTGGGCCGTTTCTCACGGGTTTTATTCCCATTTTCCGGGATTTTTCCCGTTTTTTTCCCGTTCCCCGTGCCCCGGCCTCGTTCCCGCGGGAATTCCGCGCCGTTTTCCCAGGATTTCGGGCGCAGATGGAGCGGGAGATGGTTTTGGGGTGGTTTCTGTGGGGTTTAGGCCGTTTCTCAGGGGTTTTATTCCCATTTTTCCCGGGTTTTTTTTCCCATTTCCCATTTTTTTCCCGTTCCCCGTGCCCCGGCCTCGTTCCCGCGGGAATTTTGGGGTGTTTTCCCGGGATTTCTGGGCACAGATGGAGCGGGAGATGGTTTTGGGGTGGTTTCTGTGGGGTTTGGGCCGTTTCTCACGGGTTTTATTCCCATTTTCCGGGATTTTTCCCATTTTTTTCCCGTTCCCCGTGTCCCGGCCTCGTTCCCGCGGGAATTCCGCGCCGTTTTCCCGGGATTTCGGGCGCAGATGGAGCGGGAGATGCGGCACAAGCTGAAAACGGCTTTCAAGAACTTCATCGAGAAAGTGGAGGCGCTGACCAAGGAGGAGCTGGAGTTCGAGGTTCCCTTCCGGGAGCTGGGGTGAGCCCGGGAAAAAACGGGAATAAATGGGGGAAAAACAGGGAAAAATACAGGAATAAACGGGAATAAACGGGGAAAAACGGGGAAAAAACCGGGAATAAACAGGGAAAAACGGGGAAAAAATGGGAATAAACGGGAAAAACCAGGAATAAACGGGAATAAATGGGAAAAACCGGGAATAAATTGAAAAACCGGGAAAAAATGGGAATAAATGGGAATAAACGGGAAAAAATGGGAAAAAACGGGAAAAAACCAGGAAAAAACAGGAAAAACGGGAATTTGGGGAATTTTTTGGGGATTTTTGGGAAATTTTGGGGGGAATTTTGGGGGGAATTTTGGGGGGATTTTTGGGAAATTTTTTGGGGATTTTTTTGGGGAATTTTGGGATTTTTCTGGGGAATTTTTTTGGGAATTTTTTTGGATTTTTGGGAAATTTTTTGAGGAATTTTGGGATTTTGGAGGGGAATTTTTTGGGGAATTTTTTTTGGATTTTTGGGAAATTTTGGGGGGAATTTTGGGGAATTTTTTTGGATTTTGGGGGGAATTTTTTGGGAATTTTTGGGGGGGGATTTTTTTGGGAATTTTTTTTGGATTTTTGGGAAATTTTGGGGGGAATTTGGGGGAATTTTTTTGGATTTTGGGGGGAATTTTTTGGGAATTTTTGGGGGGGGGATTTTTTTGGGAAATTTTTTGGGGATTTTTGTGAAATTCCCGATTTTTAATTTTTCCCGGGATTTTTTCCAGGTTCAACGGCGCCCCCTACCGGAGCACGTGCCTCCTGCAGCCCACGAGCAGCGCCCTGGTGAACTGCACGGAGTGGGTAGGTACAGGTACAGGTGTGACACAGGTGTGTGACAGGTGTGACAGGTGTGACACAGGTGTGACAGGTGTGACAGGTGTGTGACACTGACAGGTGTGAGAGCAGCGCCCTGGTGAACTGCACGGAGTGGGTAGGTACAGGTACAGGTGTGCACAGGTGTGTGACAGGTGTGACAGGTGTGTGACAGGTGTGACACTGACAGGTGTGACAGGTGTGAGACTGACAGGTGTGACAGGTGTGAGACTGACAGGTGTGACACAGGTGTGACAGGTGTGTGATACAGGTATGTAACACAGGTGTGAGACTGACAGGTGTGACAGGTGTGACAGGTGTGACACAGATGTGACACAGGTGTGTGATACAGGTGTGACACAGGTGTGTGATACAGGTGTGAGACAGGTGTGACAGGTGTGAGAGCAGCGCCCTGGTGAACTGCACAGAGTGGGTAGGTACAGGTGTGAGACAGGTGTGACAGGTGTGCTCAGGTGCACTCAGGTGTATCTCAGGTGTGACCCAGGTGTATCTCAGGTGTATCCAGGTGTATCCAGGTGTATCTCAGGTGTATCCAGGTGTATCTCAGGTGTATCTCAGGTGTATCCAGGTGCACTCAGGTGTATCTCAGGTGTGCCCAGGTGACCCCAGGTGTGTTCCAGCCCCCGTTCGTGGTCACCCTGGACGAGGTGGAGCTGATCCACTTCGAGCGCGTGCGCTCAGGTGTGACCCAGGTGTATCCAGGTGCGCTCAGGTGTATCTCAGGTGTATCCAGGTGCACTCAGGTGCACTCAGGTGTATCCAGGTGCACTCAGGTGTAACCCAGGTGTATCCAGGTGCACTCAGGTGTATCTCAGGTGTATCCAGGTGTGCCCAGGTGTAACTCAGGTGTATCCAGGTGCACTCAGGTGTTTCTCAGGTGCACTCAGGTGCGCTCAGGTGTGCCCAGGTGTGACCCAGGTGTATCTCAGGTGTATCTCAGGTGTATCCAGGTGTATCCAGGTGCACTCAGGTGTATCCAGGTGCACTCAGGTGTTTCTCAGGTGCACTCAGGTGCGCTCAGGTGCGCCCAGGTGTGACTCAGGTGTGTTCCAGCCCCCGTTCGTGGTGACCCTGGACGAGGTGGAGCTGATCCACTTCGAGCGCGTGCACTCAGGTGTGACCCAGGTGTATCCAGGTGTATCTCAGGTGTATCCAGGTGTATCTCAGGTGCACTCAGGTGTATCCAGGTGCACTCAGGTGTATCCAGGTGCTCTCAGGTGTATCTCAGGTGTATCTCAGGTGCACTCAGGTGTGACCCCAGGTGTGTTCCAGCCCCCGTTCGTGGTGACCCTGGACGAGGTGGAGCTGATCCACTTCGAGCGCGTGCACTCAGGTGTAACCCAGGTGTATCCAGGTGTAACCCAGGTGCACTCAGGTGTATCCAGGTGCACTCAGGTGTATCTCAGGTGTATCCAGGTGTATCCAGGTGTATCTCAGGTGCACTCAGGTGTATCTCAGGTGTATCCAGGTGTATCCAGGTGTATCTCAGGTGCACTCAGGTGTACCCAGGTGCACTCAGGTGTATCTCAGGTGTATCCAGGTGTGCCCAGGTGTGACTCAGGTGTGTTCCAGCCCCCGTTCGTGGTGACCCTGGACGAGGTGGAGCTGATCCACTTCGAGCGCGTGCGCTCAGGTGTAACCCAGGTGTATCCAGGTGTATCTCAGGTGTATCCAGGTGCTCTCAGGTGTATCTCAGGTGTATCTCAGGTGCACTCAGGTGTAACCCAGGTGTATCCAGGTGCACTCAGGTGTAACTCAGGTGTATCCAGGTGCACTCAGGTGTTTCTCAGGTGCACTCAGGTGCGCTCAGGTGTGCCCAGGTGTGACCCCAGGTGTGTTCCAGCCCCCGTTCGTGGTCACCCTGGACGAGGTGGAGCTGATCCACTTCGAGCGCGTGCGCTCAGGTGTGACCCAGGTGTATCCAGGTGTAACCCAGGTGTATCTCAGGTGTATCCAGGTGTAACTCAGGTGTATCTCAGGTGCACTCAGGTGTATCCAGGTGTATCCAGGTGTATCTCAGGTGCACTCAGGTGTATCTCAGGTGTATCCAGGTGTAACCCAGGTGTATCCAGGTGTGACCCAGGTGCGCCCAGGTGTGACCCCAGGTGTGTTCCAGCCCCCGTTCGTGGTGACCCTGGACGAGGTGGAGCTGATCCACTTCGAGCGCGTGCAGTTCCACCTGAAGAACTTCGACCTGGTGATCGTGTACAAGGACTACGCGCGCAAGGTCACCATGATCAACGCCATCCCCGTGGCCTCGCTCGACCCCATCAAGGAGTGGCTCAAGTGCGGGTTTGGGGGAGAAAAAACGGGAATTGGGGAAAAAAAATGGGATTTGGGGGGAAAAAAATGGGATTTGGGGAATAAAAATGGGGATTTGGGGGGGAAAAAAATGGGATTTGGGGAATAAAAATGGGATTTTGAGGGGGAAAAATGGGGATTTTGGGGAGAAAAAATGGGATTTGGGGGGGGGAATGGGATTGGGGGGGGAAATGGGATTTTGGGGAATAAAAATGGGATTTGGGGAATAAAATGGGGATTTGGGGAATAAAAATGGGATTTTGGGGGGGAAAAATGGGGGTTTGGGGAGAAAACAAACGGGTTTGGGGAAAATCGGGGGTTTGGGGGGAAACTTCGAATTTTTGGGAAAAAAAGGGATTTGGGGAAAAAAATGCGAATTTTGGGGGGGAAAAAATGGGATTTGGGGGGGAAAAATGGGATTTGGGGAATAAAAATGGGATTTAGGGAAAAAAATGGTGATTTTTGGGGGGAAAAAATGGAATTTGGGGGAAAAATTCAAATTTTTTGGGGGAAAAATGGAATTTTGGGGAAAAATCTGGAATTGGGGGGAAAAATGGGGATTTTTGGGAATAAAAATGGGATTTTTGGGAATAAAAAATGGGGTTTGGGGAAAATCGGGGCTTTGGGGAGGAAAAGTGCAAATTTTTTGGGGAAAAAAATGGGATTTGGGGAATAAAAATGGGGATTTTGGGGAATAAAATGGGAATTTTGGGAAAATTACGGGGATTTGGGGGAGTTGTTGATGTTTTTGGGGGGGGTTGGGGTTTTTTTTTATTTTTTAATTTTTTTTTTTAATTGCTGTAATGTCTATATGTCATCTGTCTCACCTGTTCTTACCTATTTCACCTGTCCATATCTCACCTGTCCATGTCTCACCTGTCTCACCTGTTCCTCACCTGTCTCACCTGTCTCACCTGTCCCTGTCTCACCTGTCTCACCTGTCCCTGTCTCACCTGTCCCTGTCTCACCTGTCCCTCACCTGTCTCACCTGTCCCATCTCACCTGTCTCATCTCACCTGTCCCTGTCTCACCTGTCTCACCTGTCCATGTCTCACCTGTCCATGTCTCACCTGTCCCTGTCTCACCTGTCCCTGTCTCACCTGTCCCTCACCTGTCTCACCTGTCCATGTCTCACCTGTCTCACCTGTCCATATCTCACCTGTCCCTGTCTCACCTGTCCCTGTCTCACCTGTTCTCACCTGTCCCACCTGTCCCACCTGCAGCTCGTGTGACCTCAAGTACACCGAGGGGGTGCAGTCGCTGAACTGGACCAAGATCATGAAAACCATCGTGGACGACCCCGAGGGCTTCTTCGAGCAGGGCGGGTGGTCGTTCCTGGAGCCCGAGGGAGAGGTACACCTGGGGCACACCTGGGCACAGCTGGGATACACCTGGGCACACCTGGGACACACCTGGGCACAGCTGTGACACACCTGGGGAACACACACACACACCTGGGCTCACCTGGGCACACCCTTCGAGCAGGGCGGGTGGTCGTTCCTGGAGCCCAAGGGAGAGGTACCTGACACACCTGACACACCTGGGCACACCTGGGACACACCTGGGATACACCTGGGCACAGCTGGGGAACACTGACACACCTGGGGGCACACCTGGGCACAGCTGGGACACACCTGGGGATACCTGCCCCCCTCCTCTGTCCCTCACCTGTGCTCACCTGTCCCCTCTCACCTGTGCCAGGGCTCGGAGGCGGAGCCGGGCGAGTCGGAGTCGGAGCTGGAGGACGAAACCTTCAACCCCTCGGAGGAGGATGAGGAGGAGGAGGAGGACAGCGACGAGGATTATTCCTCCGAGGCCGAGGAGTCAGGTGAGCGCACCTGGGCACACCTGGGCACACCTGGGCACACCTGGGGTACACCTGGGATACACCTGGGATACACCTGGGGCACACCTGGGCACACCTGGGATACACCTGGGCACACCTGGGCACACCTGGGATACACCTGGATACACCTGGGATACACCTGGGATACACCTGGGCACACCTGGGATACACCTGGGCACACCTGGGCACCCCTGGGACACACCTGGGATACACCTGGGATACACCTGGGCACACCTGGGCACACCTGGGATACACCTGGACACACCTGGGCACACCTGGGATACACCTGGGATACACCTGGGCACACCTGGGCACACCTGGGGCACACCTGGGCACACCTGGGATACACCTGGGCACACCTGGGATACACCTGGGCACACCTGGGCACACCTGGGGTACACCTGGGATACACCTGGGCACACCTGGATACAGCTGGGCACACCTGGGCACACCTGGGCACACCTGGGATACACCTGGGATACACCTGGGCACACCTGGGATACACCTGGGCACACCTGGGCACACCTGGGCACACCTGGGCACACCTGGGATACACCTGGGCACACCTGGGCACACCTGGGCACACCTGGCACCAATTTTTTTATTTCCCCCCCAAATTTTTTGTGTAATTTTTTTTAAATTATTATTTCACTGGATTTTTTTCCTTTTTTTTTTTCTTCCTTTTTAAAAAATGATTTGATTTTTTTCTTTTTTTTTTAAAATTTTGAATTTCTTTTTTTTCTCCAAACTTTTACTTTTTCCCGCCAATTTTACTTTTAAATTCTTTTCTTAATTCCTGGTTTTCCCCCCAGATCCCAACGTTTTTTAATTCCCAAACTTTCGCTTTTTTCCCCAAATTCCTCCCCCCGTTTTTTTCCCTTTTTTCCCTTTTCCGTGTTTTTTTCCCCCGTTTCTGACGTTTCTGCTTTTCCCCGTTTCCAGAATATTCCAAGGATTCCCTGGGCAGCGAGGAGGAGAGCGGCAAGGACTGGGACGAGCTGGAGGAGGAGGCGCGCAAAGGTTCCCCGAAAACCCCCGAAATCACCCCAAAAATAACCCCAAAAATCACCCCAAAATTCATCAAAAATCACCTGAAATCCACCCAAAAATCACCCCAAAAATCACCCGAAATCCATCCAAAAATAACCCCAAAAATAACCCCAAAAATTCACAAAAATCACCCAAAATCACCTGAAATCACCCCAAAAATCACCTGAAATCACCCAAAATCACCCCAAAAATTACCCAAAAATTCACCAAAAATCACCCCAAAATCACCCCAAAAATCACCCCAAAAATTCACCTGAAATCACCCCAAAATCACCTAAAATCCACCCAAAATCACCCCAAAAATTCACCAAAAATCACCCCAAATCACCTGAAAGCCACCCAAAATCACCCCAAAGATCACCCTAAAATTTCACCAAAAATCACCCCAAAATCATCTGAAATCCACCCAAAAATCACCCCAAAATCACCTGAAATCCCAAAATTCCCCCCCAATTCCCCCCCAAAATTTCAGATTTTCCCCCAATTTCCCCCCAAAATTCCCAAATTCCCCCCAAAATCCCCAATTCCCCCCCAAAATCCCCAATTTTCTCACCCAAAATTCCCGATTTCCCCAATTCCCCCCAAAATTCCCAATTTCCCCCCAAAATCCCAAAATTCTCGATTTCCCCAAATTCCCCCCCAAAATTCCCAAATTCCCCCCAAAATCCCCAATTTCCCCCCAAAATTCCCAATTTTCCCCCCCAAATTCCCAATTTCCCCCCAATTCCCCCCAAATTCCCGATTTCCCCCCAATTTCCCCCCCAAAATTCCCAATTTACCCCCAAATTCCCGATTTCCCCCAAAAATCCCCAATTTATCCCAAATTTTCCCACCCAAATTCCCCCCAAAATCCCAAATTTTCCCCCCAAAATCCCCAAATTCCCCCCCAAAATTCCCCAATCCCCCCCAAAATCCCCAATTTATCCCCAATTTTCCCCCCCAAAATCCCCCCGGGGGACGTTTTTCCCGAATTCCCTCCTTTTCGCCCCAAAGCCGACCGCGAGAGCCAGTACGAGGAGGAGGAGGAGCGGGGCCGGGGCCGCAAGAGGAAGGGTCCCCCCCGGGGCCGCCACCCCCCCCCCAAAAAGAAGAGGAAGTAGCGGGGCCGCCCCTCCCCCACCCCGCCCCGCCCCCTCCCCAAAAAATCCGGGAACGGGGAAAAAAAACGGGAAAAAAAACGGGGGAAAAACGGGAAAAAACGGGGGGAAAAACCCCAAATCCGGGAGTTTCGCCCCGTTTTATCTCCGCCCCCCCACACCCCGCTGGGGAATTCCGGGGTTTTCCTTCGCCTCCCCCCGGAATTCCCGAGGATTTCCCCGGAATTCCCGAGGTTTTTTCCCGATTTTTGGTTTTTTGGGTTTTTTTTTCCCGATTTTTGGGGGTTTTTTTCCCGATTTTGGTGATTTTATTTTTTTTTTCTTTTGTCGGTTTCCTTTTCTCCTCCCCCTGCGGAATTTTGG
>JBBAXF010000081.1:0-114895 GCA_037837765.1 Delichon dasypus | reverse complement strand
GGGAAAAAACGGGGGAAAAACCCCAAATCCGGGAGTTTCGCCCCGTTTTATCTCCCCCCCGCCCCACCCCGCTGGGGAATTCCGGGGTTTTCCTTCGCCTCCCCCCGGAATTCCCGAGGTTTTCCCCGGAATTCCCGAGGTTTTTTCCCGATTTTTGGTTTTTTGGTTTTTTTTTTTCCCGATTTTTGGGGGTTTTTTTCCAGATTTTGGTGATTTTTTTTTTTCTTTTGTCGGTTTCCTTTTCTCCTCCCCCTGCGGAATTTTGGGGCGATTCCCGCGGATTTTGGGATTTGGGGGGTTTGGGGGGGGTCACACCCAGCTTTCCCTGGATTTTTCCGGGGCGGAATTTCGGGATTTGGGGGCGGGGTCGCTCCGGGTTCGGGGCCGTTGGGAGTTTTGGGGCGTTTTCCCGGGATTTTGGGGGTTCCGGGATTTCCCCGTCGCGTTTTTGGGTTCTTTTCCCGGGATTCGGCGATTTCCCCCCGGAATTCCCGGGGAATTTTTCCCCCGGAATTTTTGGGATTTTTCTCCTCCCAGAATTTTTGGAGTTTTCTCCCGGAATTTTTGGGATTTTCCCCCTGGAAATTTTTGGGGTTTCCTCCTGGAACTTTCGGAGTTTGCCCCCAGAGTTTTTGGAATTTTCTCCCAGAACTTTTGGGATTTTTCCCCCGGAACTTTTGGGATTTTTCCCCTGAATTTTTGGGTTTTTCTCCCGGAATTTTTGGGATTTTTCTCCCGGAATTTTTGGGTTTTTCTCCTGGAACTTTTGGGATTTTTCCCCTGGAATTTTTGGGGTTTTCTCCCGGAATTTTTGGGTTTTTCTCCCGGAACTTTGGGATTTTTCCCCTGGAATTTTTGGGGTTTTCTCCCGGAATTTTTGGGATTTTTCTCCCGGAATTTCGGATCTCCCCCCTCCCCAGGTTCCGCCTTCGGATTCCGGCGTTTCCGCCCCAAAATCGGGGCCCGACCCCCGAATTCCCGCCCCGCAGAATTCCCGGTTTTTTGGTTTTTTGTTTTTTTTTTTAATCTCTGTATTTATGGGGGTCCCCCCCTTTTTGGGGGGATTTCCCCAGTTTTGGGGAATTTCCCCCTCGGGATCGGGACCTCCCCTCCCCCCCCTCCCCCCCCCCCCGCCGCTCTTTTCCAAAAGTTCAATAAAAATCTCGTTTTTTTAAGGTTTTCTAACCAAAACGGAATTCCTGCGCGCCGGGACGGAATGGGGGAAACGGGGGGGAAAGGGGGGAAATCGGGGAAAATGGGAAATCGGGGAAAATGGGAAAAAAATGGGGTGAAATCGGGAAATTGGAAAAAAAATGGGGGAAAATGGGAAATTAGGAAAAATGGGAATTGGGAAAAATGGGGGGAAATCAGGGAAAATGGGAAATCGGGAAAAATGGGGAAAAAATGGGGTGAAATCGGGAAAAATTGGGAAATTAGGAAAATGGGAATTGGAAAAATGGAAAATTGGAAAAATGGGGGAAAATCAGGGAAAATGGGAAATTGGGGAAAATGGGAAATTGGGGAAAATGGGAAAAAAATGGGGTGAAATCGGGAAATTGGAAAAAAAATGGGGGGAAATCGGGAAAAATGGGAAATCAGGCAAAATGGGGAAATGGGGAGAAATTGGGAAATTAGGAAAAATGGGAATTGGGAAAAGTGGGGGAAACGGGGAGAAATTGGGAAAAACGGGGGGAATTGGGGAAAATGGGAAATTGGGAAAAATGGGGGAAATCGGGAAATTGGAAAAAAAATGGGGGAAATCGGGAAAAATGGGAAATCGGGAAAAATGGGGAAATGGGGGGAAATTGGAAATTGGGAAAATGGGGGAAATCGGGAAAAATAGGAAATTGGGGAAAATGGGGGAAATCAGGAAAAATTGAGGGAAATAGGAAAAGGAAAAAGGGGGAAATGGGGGAAATTGGGAAAATGGATTAAATTGGGGAAAAATGGGGTGAAATCGACAAAAATGGGGGAAATTGGAAAAATGGGAAGAAATAAGGAAAAAGGGGAAATGGGGAAATGGGGAAAATTGGGGAAATTTGGAAAAATGGAGAAATTGGGGAAAATCGGGAAAAAGGGGGGGGGAGTTGGAACTGGGTAAAACCGGTTTAAAATGGGGCGAAATGGGGTGAAACCAATTTAAAGCGTGGAAACCAGTTTGAGGTGGGTTTGAACTGGGGCCAGACCAGTTTAGATGGACCCAAACCAGTATAAATGGACCTAAACCAGTATAAATGGGCCCAAACCAGTATAAATGAACCCAAGCCTGTATAAAAAGCACCGCACCAGTATAAACGAACCCAAACCAGTATAAATGAGCCCAAACCAGTATAAAAGGCACCGCACCAGTTTAAATGGGCCCAAACCAGCGCGAACTCAGGCCCGGCCCGGCCCCGCCCCCTTTTGCGTGACTGACAGCACCGCCGCCCAATCCCAGCGCGCTCCGGGAGCATTTCGTCCAATCAGAGGCCCCGCTGGGCCCCTGGGCCCGCCTCCCACTTGGAGCCAATGGCGGCAGTTGGCGCATGCGCAAAGCTCACTGCGCGTCCCGGGGCGGGCGCTACCCGAGGTTCTGGTTTGTGACTGGTGAAAATGTAAAATCGGCAGCTGCAGCAGCCAATCAGCGCCGCCCGTGGCGTGATTGACTCAAGCTTTGAGCCGCTGGCCGCCGCTCCTCCCCCTCCCGCGCAGGAGAGATCTCCGCCCTCCCATTGGTCAGAGATTGATTGACGGTCGCTTCGCCTAATCAGAGCTCGGGAACGCGCGCCGGGGGCGGGCCCGGCGCCGCTCGCGGCGCTGAGGGCGGCGCGGGCGCCATTTTGCGCTCAGCCCCCGGAGGAAGCGGCGGCGGCGGCGGCGGGAGCGCAGCGGTGCCCGGAGCGGTGAGGGGGCTGCGGGGGGAGGCTCGGGGGGCGCTCCCGGCGGGGATCCGCGGCTCCCGAACCGGGAGAGTTTGCGGAGCGCGGTTGCGGAGCTGGGGGGGGGGGGGGTGCGGAGATGGCGGCGGCGCGTGAGGGAGCGAGGCGGGAAAGGGGGGGCGGGGGGGGGGGAGGCCGCCCCCTCAGGGCTGTGAGGGGAGGGGCGGGGCCACGGCCCTTGTGGGCGGGGTTAACCCCCCCGAAAGGCTCATTAGCGCCGGGGGCAGTAATTAGCCCCGGCGGAGGGTCTCAATTAACCCCTTCGCGGGCGGAATTGAACCCCCGAGGCTTGCGGCGCCAGCCCGGCGGGAGGCGTGGTTCGCATCGGGAGGCGTGGCGTTGTCGGGGGCGCGTTTCACTCATTAACGGGTTCATTAAGTGGCTCTGGATTTGATTAACCCCGGCGGGGGCGGGGTTGACCCCGCTTGGGGGCGTGGCCTAGCCCTGCTTAACTCCCGGGGTTAATTAAACCCCTTGGCTAAGCCTAATTAACGACGTTGGAGGCCTCGGAAAGCCCCTCGTGTGCATAATTAACCCCCCCCGGGGGCGCAGCTAATCATCGAGGGGCTAATTAATGCCCTCGAGGATAAATAAACCCGCGGGGGGCGGGGTTAAACCCTGCGGGGGCGTGGCCAAATCCACGCTGTGCTTGTTGGGGGGGGCACTGAACGCATTTAAGGTTTTAATTAAAACTCGTCAGGGGCTTAATTACCAACTGTGGGGGGTCTGCTCCCCCCGCCCCACCCCAGCTTTGTGGCCAAATTCTCGGATTTCTCTTTTCCAGCAGATTTTGCCAGTTCCGACTTCTCCCGTTAAACCCCTGGGGGTTTTTGCCTTTTTTCCCCAATTCCGGGTGTCTAAAATCGCTCTTTACTCTTCCCCGCTCCCGCTTTTCAGGGCCGAATCCCGAATTCCCGCTCTCTCCCTGAATTCCGGGAGCTCCCTGTAACTGTGGGGCAGAACCACTGCCGCTCCCTCCTTTTCTCCCCAAAATCTCCCGTTTCCTGGGGTTTAACCGGGTTTTCTCCCACGTTCCGTGCCAGCTCCCAGATTCCCTCGTGGCCCCATCGAATTTCCGTGCTTCTTCACCGGCCCATGCTGCGAACCGAGCTCAGAGCGCCCCAAAATTTCCATTGCAGCCCCAAATACGTTGGGTTTTAAAGGATGAAGACGAACTTTTGAATCCCAAATACGATGATTTTTCAAAGGATAAACCGGAACTTTAAAATCCCAAATACTTTGATATTTTAAAGGATAAATCAGAACTTTGAAATCCTAAATCCACTGATTTTTAATGGATAAATCTGAACTCTCAACGCCCAAATCCATTAATTTTTAATGGATAGATCAATCTGAACTTTCAACGCCCAAATCCTTAATTTTTAATGGATAGATCAGAACTTTCAAATCCCAAATCTGCTGATTTTTAAAAGAGGTAAATCAGAACTTTAAAATCTTAAATCCACTGATTTTTAATGGATAAATCAGAACTTTGAAATCCCAAATCTGCTGATTTTTAATGGATAAACCAGAACTTTGAAATCCCAAATCCTGATTTGGGATTTTTAATGGATAAACCAAAACTCCCCGGAGTTTGAACCCAGTTTTTGTCTCAGACCCCCAAGTTTTGGGGCAGAACCCCCCAAATTCTCCGTTTCCCCCCCCCCAGAACCCCGAAGTGGTGCCGAGTCCCCGGATCCACGGTTTTCACCCCAAAACCCCTCTTGGCCCCCCAACCTCTCCTTTACCCCCCCCACCCCGGGGTGAAGGGGGGAGGGGGCGTCGCCCCCCGAATTCTGCGTGGGGGAGGGGCCGGGCGGGGGGAGGGGCCGGGGGGGAGGGGTCGCTCAACCTTCTCTCCTTCCACAGGGCCCAGGAGGCGCAACCGGAGCCGGCCCCTCCCCACCCCGACCCACCCCTCCCCCCCTCACCCCAACCCCCCCATTCCCCCCCCCCCCCCCCGGCGCCGTTTTGGGCCGAATCCGCCCGATTTTGGAGGTTTTTAAACCAATGGGGAAAGGGGGGAGGGCTCGTCGCGGTGGGGGAGGGGCGCAGCTGGGGGAGGGGCCTGAGCGCGGGGGGGAGGTGGGGGAGGGGCCGCCCCTCCCCCCCGCTGGCCCCCCCCCCGCCCCCCCAATTTGCCTTTTTTTTGTCTCTTTTTTGTTCACAGCGCGATTTTTTTGAGCCGGCGGCGACCGTAAGTTCCAACGTTTTCCTGCTTTTTTTTTTTTTTTTTTTTTTGTTGTTGTTGTTGTTGGGTTTTTTTTTCCTCCCCCCCCTCCTTTTCCTCCCCCTTTATTCCTGAGGAGAAATTAAAAATGGAAAAAAAAAAAAGTAAAAAAGGCAATGCGGGTTTTGCCCCTCCCCCCGCGCCCGGGACCCTCCCCCCACGCCCCTCCCCCGCCCCGCCCGGATTTTCCCACGCGGCCCCTCCCCCCCATCCCCTGAAATGCCCCAAACGGCCCCAAAACGGCCCCAAAACCAATCCGGGGGCGGGGCCTGGCCCCTCCCCCCGCCCCTCCCCCCCACCCCCAATTTTCAGGGGTTTCGAGGGTTTTTAAATCTTTTTTATTTTTATTTTTATTTTTTAGATTTTTTTTTTTTTTTTTAAATTGCTCTCCTGATTTTTTTTTTTTTTTTTTTTTTTTTAATTTTTTATTTTTCATTTTTCGGGGCTGTTTGGCCCTGCCCCTCCCCCTCCTTTCCCCCCTCACAAAGCCCCGCCCCCGTTTTGGCCACGCCCCCCTCCCCCCGCCCCTCCCCCATCGCCGCCGCCGACCCACGGACGCCCCTCCCCCCCCTCCGGAGCCCCTCCCCCACGGTAAGAGGCGGAGCGTCGTCAATATGCAAATTAGCGCTAATTGGGGCTGAGCAGGCCCCCTCGTTAGGGGCTCGGCGATAATTGGGGCTGCTAATTAGCCATTGTAATTAATAGCCGGGTTTTACAACGCTGATTGGCATCATTAATTCATTAGCAGTGTTTAATTACCGGCTTGGTCGTGTTTAATGCTAATAACGCCCTTAATTAGCGGGCAGGGCTAATTAGTTACCCTTAATTAGTAATCGTTGGTGAGATTGGGGGTAATTAGCAGTTTTGGGGGGGAGATCGGATCTTTACTGCCCGGCGCTAACGAGGGGCGGGGTAATTGCCGTAATTAACGAGGGGTGGGGTTAATGAGCGGGGTTCGTTAGCAGAATTCGTTAATGAAGGTAGAGGGGCGGGGCTGGGGTTGGTTGTTAGGCCCTGCCTATGCTAATGAGATGCTAATTGAGGGGCGGGGCTCCAGGGGCTTGGGGAAGGGTCCTGAACCAACCCGGGGGGGGGGGGGGGTCAGAGGTGGTTCTGGAACCTTCTGGGGGGTTCCAGGTGGGTTTGGGTCTTTGGAGGGTTTTCAGTGGTTTTTGGACGTTTTTTGGACAGTTCCAAGTGGGTTTTAGGTATTTTTGTGAATTGTTCTTGGGTGGGTTTTTTGGAGGTTTTGGCGTGGTTTTTTTGGAGGTTCCGTTTTTGGGGTTTTTTTAATGTATTTTTGGAGGTTCTTGAGTGGGTTTTTTGGGAGGTTTTTGGGAAGTTCCAGGTGGTTTTGACGTGATTTTTGGAAGTTCTTGGGTGTTTTTTTGGCGGTTTTTTGGGTGGTCCCAAGTAGTTCCAGGTGGCTTTTGGTGGTTCCAGGTGGTTTCTGGGCAGTTCCAGGCAGTTTTTTTAATGTATTTTTGAAGGCTCTTGAGTGGGTTTTTTGGAGGTTTCTGGGCATTTTTGGCGGTTCCAGGTGGTTTTTAGGTGTTTTTGGGCGATCCCAGGTGGGTTTTGAGTGTTTTTCAGAGGTTCCCGGGTGGTTTTTGGGTGGTTCCAGGTGGTTTTTAGGTGTTTTTGGGCGATCCCAGGTGGGTTTTGAGTGTTTTTCAGAGGTTCCTGGGTGGTTTTCGGGTGGTTCTAGAGCGTTTTTTGGAGGTTCCTGGGCGTTTTCATCCGGTCCCCATTTGGTTCCAGGTGGTTTTTGGGTGGCCCCAGCCCATTTTTGGGTGGCCCCAGCCCGTTTTTGGGTGTTCCCAGCCCATTTTTGGGTGTCCCCAGGCCATTTTTGGGTGTCCCCAGCCCGTTTTTGGGTGTCCCCAGCAGCCATTGGCCGTTCCCGGCCGTGTCCCCGCCCCGTCCCCGCCCGCTGACCTCTGACCTCGCCGTCCCCCGCCCGCAGGCCCGCGCCCAGCCCCGCCATGGCCAGCAACGTCACCAACAAGACGGACCCGCGGTCGCTCAACTCGCGCGTCTTCATCGGCAACCTCAACACGCTGGTGGTGAAGAAGAGCGACGTGGAGGCCATCTTCTCCAAGTACGGCAAGATCGTGGGCTGCTCCGTGCACAAGGGCTTCGCCTTCGTGCAGTACGTCAACGAGCGCAACGCCCGCGCCGCCGTGGCCGGGGAGGACGGACGCATGATCGCCGGCCAGGTGCTAGGTGCGCGCTCGGCGCGGGGCCGGGGCGGGGCTGAGGGAGGTGACAGCGGTCACTCAGGGCTGAGGGAGGTGACAGCGGTCACTCGGGGTCGGGGCAGGGCTGAGGGAGGTGACAGCGGTCACTCGGGGCTGAGGGAGGTGACAGCGGTCACTCGGGGCCAGGGCGGGGCTGAGGGAGGTGACAGCGGTCACTCAGGGCTGAGGGAGGTGACAGCGGTCACTCGGGGCTGAGGGAGGTGACAGCGGTCACTCGGGGCCGGGGAGGAGCTGAGGAGGAGGTAACAGCGGTCACTCAGGGCTGAGGGAGGTGACAGCGGTCACTCAGGGCTGAGGGAGGTGACAGCGGTCACTCAGTGCTGGGGCGGGGCTGAGGGAGGTGACAGCGGTCACTCGGGGCTGAGGGAGGTGACAGTGGTCACTCGGGGCCGGGGAGGAGCTGAGGGAGGTGACAGCGGTCACTCGGGGCCGGGGAGGTGACAGCGGTCACTCGGGGCCAGGATGGGGCTGAGGGAGGTGACAGCGGTCACTCGGGGCCGGGGCGGGGCTGAGGGAGGTGACAGCGGTCACTCGGGGCTGAGGGAGGTGACAGCGGTCACTCAGGGTCAGGACGGGGCTGAGGGAGGTGACAGCAGTCACTCGGGGCCGGGGAGGAGCTGAGAGAGGTGACAGCGGTCACTCGGGGCCGGGGAGGAGCTGAGGGAGGTGACAGCGGTCACCTCGGGGCTGAGGGAGGTGACAGCGGTCACTCAGTGCTGGGGCGGGGCTGAGGGAGGTGACAGCGGTCACTCAGTGCTGAGGGAGGTGACAGCGGTCACTTGGCCTGGGGTTGGGGAATTCCAGACCTGAGGGAGATGACCACGGTCACTCGGGGTCAGGAATTCCGGAGCTGGACAGGAGCTGAGCGAGGTGACAGTGGTCACTCTGGACTGGTCAGTTCCAGACCTGAGGGAGGTGACCACGGTCACTCGGGGCCGGGGAGGAGCTGAGGGAGATGACCACGGTCACTCGGGGTCAGGAATTCCAGAGCTGGACAGGAGCTGAGCGAGGTGACAGTGGTCACTCGGGACCGGGCAGTTCCAGAGCTGAGGGAGGTGACCACGGTCACTCGTGGCCGGCCGTGGGTGTTGTCGGCCATTCTGGGCTCCGTTTTGGAGATGCGATGCTCTCTGGGGTGGGTCAGTGGTGGCTGCACAGGTCTGTGATCAGGTGTGGTGAGTTGTGGTCACTCGTGGTCATTCTGGAGTTCTGGAATGGCTACAGAGTGCAGGAGGGGTCACTGGACAGGGGGTTGGTCAGTTGTGGTCACTCGTGGTCACTCGTGATCACTTTGGAGTTCTGGGAGTTGTTACGGAGTGCAGGAGGGGCCGAGGTCCCTGGGCAGGTTCCAGGTGAGCTCACCTGGGCTCCCTCAGGTAAGTTCCGGTCATTTTGGGTCACTTTGGGCTGGTTTCTGGCCACCCAGGAGGGGTCGCAGTGCAGGACGGGCCCCGCTCCCAGGTGACCCCACCTGGGCACACCTGGGGTCAGTTTTGGGGTCGAGTGGGGTCATTCCCAGAGTGGTTTGTGGTCATTTGGGGTCATTCCTGGGGTCATTCCCGGGGTCATTCCCGGGGTCAATCCTGGTCGTTTGGGGCTCGTTTTGAGCCGTTTTTGGGACTTTCCTCCCCATTCCTGGAGCCCCTCCCCAAACCTTCCCCAAACCGGCCCCGAAGGGCCCCAAACCCCCCAGAGCGGCCCCAAACCGGCCCGGTGTGACCCACAGACATCAACCTGGCGGCCGAGCCGAAGGTGAACCGGGGCAAGGCGGGGGTGAAGCGCTCGGCGGCCGAGATGTACGGGTCAGTACCCGCCCCCCCGTCACCGTCCCCCCTCGTCAGGTGGGGACCCTGGGGGGACACCGCTCCAGGGGGGATCGGGGGGTCCTGGGAGCGATTCCGGGGGCGTCTGGGGGTCCTGGAGGATTTTCGGGGGGGGAATTGGGGTGGTTTTGAGGAGGTGGGGGAATTTCGGGGACTCGGGGTGGGGGGGTGTTCAGGGATTTGAGAATGTTTGGGGCGGGTTTTGGGGGGGGCTCTGAGGTGTTGAGGAGCCGAGGAGGTGGTTGGGGGGCTCAGAGGGAAGTTTGGGGCTCTTGGGGGCCAGGTGGGATTTGGGGAGCGCTCTGAAGGGGTCTGGGAGGGGTTTTTGAGGGGGGTGGGATTTGTTGGGGGGGTGGGATTACATTTCGGGGTGTCCCAGGGGTTTTCCGGGTTGTTTGGGAATCCCAGGGGTTTTTTTTGGGGGAGGTTTTTGAGGTCTCACTTCCCGCACCCCCCCCAGGTCATCGTTTGACCTAGACTACGATTCCAGCGGGACTACTATGACCGGTACCAGTATAAACCAGTCCAGAGCGGGTTAGGGACCGCAGCGCCCCCCCCCCTCCCAGCGCCCCCCGCCCCTGGCCGGCCCCCGGCGCCAGCCCCGGCCAATCACGCCGCTTCCCTCGCAGGATGTACAGCTACCCCGCCCGCGTGCCGCCCCCGCCCCCCATCGCCCGCGCCGTGGTGCCCTCCAAGCGCCAGCGCGTCTCCGGAAACACCTCCCGGCGCGGCAAGAGCTTCAACAGCAAATCCGGCCAGCGCGGCTCCTCCTCCAAGTCCGGGAAACGTACGGAGAGCCCGGGGATTCGGGGGGAAAAAAATGGGGGGGAAATGGGGAGGGGGGTGGGCGTGGGGAGGGCTGGGCGGGCGACGCAATATGGCAGCTGCTGGTATCCAATATGGCCGCAACCAATATGGCGGCCAACGCACCCAAATCCAATATGGCGGCACTCATGTCCCGGTTTAATATGGCAGCTCCTGGTTTCCAATATGGCCGCAACCAATATGGCGGCCAACGCACCCAAATCCAATATGGCGGCACCCATGTCCCAGTTTAATATGGCAGCTGCTGGTATCCAATATGGCGGCCAACGCACCCAAATCCAATATGGCGGCACCCATATCCCGGTTTAATACGGCAGCTGCTGGTATCCAATATGGCAGTGACCAATATGGCAGCACCCATGCCCCAATCCAATATGGCGGCCCCCATGCTGTACCCAGTACGGCAGCCTGCACTATCCAAAATGGCGGCGCCCACATCCCAACGCAAAATGGCCGCCCCCATGCCCCCAGTCCAAGATGGCGGCACCCATGTATCCAATATGGCAGCCCGTAAAATCCAATATGGCCGCCCCCATACCCCAATCCAATATGGCCGCCCCCGTGCCCCAATCCAATATGGCAGCCCCCGTGCTCCCATCCGCCATGGCGGCCGGGCGTTCCCGGGGCGCTGAGCGCATTTTCGGCGCCGTCTCCGCAGTGAAAGGCGACGACCTGCAGAGCATCAAGAAGGAGCTGGGGCAGATCAAGGCCAAGGTGGACGCGCTGCTGGAGAGCCTGGAGCGGCTGGAGCGGGAACAGAGTGAGAACCGCGGGGAATCTGGGGTGGGATCCGGGGGGGATCCGGGGATCCGGGGGCATCGTGGGAGCTCCGGGGATCCAGGGGGGATCCAGGGGGGATCCGGGCGCACTCAGCCGCGGTTTTGGGGCAGAAATCCCCGGGTTTGGGTGGAAATGGATTCACCAACAGCGAGACGCGACCGGCTCTGCCGCTGCCCCTCAGGCTGCGCCCAGCACCGCCGGATTTCCATCTCTTGTACCCCCAAACCCCTGGGTTTTATCCCCAAATCTCCATTTTGTACCCCCAAACCCGTTTTTCCCCCAAATCCTTTTTGTGCCTCCAAACCCCTGGGTTTTATCCCCAAATCCCCATTCTGTATCCCCAAGTCCCCGTTTTTTCCCCAAATACCTGTTTTGTAGCTCCAAATCCCCATTTTCCCCCAGAGTCCCCAGTCTTTCCCCACATCCCCGTTTTTCCCCCCAATCCCCATTCCGCACCCCACATCCCGGCTCTGTGCCCCCCGCAGAGGCCAAGAGCGACAAGGCCGAGGAGGAGCAGGGCGGCAGCGGCTCCAAGAAGGACGAGGCGGGCGGGGCCAAGGCCGAGGGCGGCAACGAGGACTCGGCCGAGGAGGGCGACCTGCTGGACGACGACGAGGCCGAGGAGAGGGGGGACGAGCAGGTGGGGACCCCCCGGTACAGCCCGCTGCCCCCCCTGTGCTGAGCCGGCGCCCCCCGCGTCCGCCGGGGGAGGGGCAGAGAAAAAAAAAAAAAAAAAAAAAAGAGAAACACGGGGTGGGGGAGGGGCGGGCGTGGGGGAGGGGCGGCCCCGCCCATTCCCTCCCCCTGACCCCGCGCCCCTCCCCCGTTCCCAGCTGGAGTCGCTGAAAGGGGACGAGAAGGAGGCGGAGGAGGGGGAGGACGACCGGGACAGCGCCAACGGCGAGGACGAGCCCTGAGCCCCTCCCCCGCCCCTCGCCGGCCCCTCCCCCGCCCGGCCCCGCCCCTCCCCCCCGCCGTGCTCGTGCTGTCGTGGCCCCTCCCCCCCGGTTCCCCCCTCCCCCCTCTTCGTAGTTCGGTTCCCACCCCCACTTTTTGTGCTCCTCCCCCTCCCCCCCTCACGCCGCCCCTCCCCCGCCTCCCCCTCCCCCCGGGTTAATTTTGATACCTCGAGATGACGATTAAAGGACGGATGTTTGTAAATCGTGCCGGGGGAGGGGCACGGGGAGACCCCGCCCCCACCCCGAGGTTCTTCTGGGGGCAGAGGGGGGGGGAGGGCGGGGATTCTTGGGGGAGGGGCGGGACACGCCCGACACGGCCGCCCACGTAGACCACGATCCAATATGGCCGCCCACTTACACCACAATCCAACATGGCCGCCCACTTCACCAATCCAATATGGCCGCCCACTTCACCACAATTCAATATGGCCGCCCACTTACACCGCAATCCAATATGGCCGCCCACTTACACCGCAATCCAACATGGCCGCCCACTTACACCACAATCCAACATGGCCGCCCACTTACACCGCAATCCAACATGGCCGCCCACTTACACCGCAATCCAATATGGCTGCCCACTTTGCCAATCCAACATGGCCACCCACTTACACCGCGATCCAACATGGCCGCCCACTTCACCAATCCAATATGGCTGCCCCCATGTAGCCCAGTCCAAGATGGCGGCTCCCAGCTGTGTCCTGGATCCAACATGGCCGCCCCAACCCCGCTGCAAAGTTCACCACTCCGGAATCCCAAAAAATTCCTTTATTTCCCCAAATTCCCCCAGAGCCGGAGGGGGTGTGTTCAGCGGGCGCTGGGGGGTGTGGCCTCCTCGGGCGGCGCGCTGGGATTGGACAGCGCCAGGCGGGGCGGGGCCAGGGCGGAGGCGGGCGGGCGCTTCCCATTGACCACCAGGGACAGCGGGGACGAGACGCGGATGCCCAGGAAGGAGAAGGTCTGCGGTGGGGGGAGAGACCAGTACAGACCAGTACGGACCGGTATGGACTGGTACGGACCAGTATGGACCGGCACACACCAGCACACACCAGTGCACACCAGCACACACCAGTACACCCCAACACAGCCCAGTGCACACCAGGGTACAGCAGTACGAACCAGTACATCCCAGTTCCCCCCAGTACAAACCAGTGCACACCAGTACAAACCCGCACACCCCCGTTCCCCCCAGTCCCCCCCGCGGCCCCGCTGACCTGTCCCTGGTGCAGGTGCAGGTGCTGAGTCAGCAGCGGCTCGGCCACGCCCAGCGCGTCGCCCACGCTGACGCCCCAGCCGGGCGCGGCGTTGTACACGGTGAGCGCTGCCACCCGCCCCGGCGCCGTCCTGCAGCCCCACCGCGCTGTGACGTCACGGGGGCGGGGTCAGGGGGGACACGCCCCTCCCGGTGCCGCCCAGTCCATCCCAGTCCCTCCCAGTTCATACAAGTGCTCCCCAACACATCCCAGTGCCACCAGTCCCTCCCAGTCCCTCCCAGTTGATCCCAGTCCCTCCCAATCCCCACCCAGTCCCTCCCAGTTCCACCCAGTCCCTCCCAGTCCCCTCCCAGTTGCTCCCAGTCCCTCCCAATCCCCTCCCAGTCCATCCCAGTCCCTCCCAGTTCCCCCCAATCACCTCCCAATCCCCACCCAGTCCCTCCCAGTCCCCACCAATCCCCTCCCAGTCCATCCCAGTCCCCCCCAATCCCCTCCCAGTTCCACCCAGTCCCTCCCAGTCCCTCCCAGTGCTCACTAGGGCACGCCCCCGGGCGGGGCCAGGCTGAACAGGACCCTCCCCAGCAGCACCCGTTGGGGGTTGGGCCCCGGGCGCAGGCCGGCGATGGGGGAGGGGCGCGGCCCCCCCGCCCCCCCCAGCGGGCCCAGGAGGGGGAGGGGCACCGGCCCGGCCAGGCCGCGGCGTCGCTTCCCGCGGAGCTTCCCCTGGGGGCGGGGCAGGGGGCGGGGTCACCAAGGGACACACCCACCCAGCCGGGGCTGAGCCCCCCAGTGCAGACCAGTTCAGCCCAGTGACCTCCCAGTCCCCTCCCAGTTCAGCCCAATCCATCCCAGTTCAGCCCAGTCCCTCCCAGTCCCCCTCAATTCCCTCCCAGTCCCTCCCAAACTCCCCCAGTCCCCCCCGTCTGTCCCAGTCCTCCCCAGTCCCCCCTAGTCCCTCCCAATCCCACCCAGTCCCCCCCAGTCCCCTCCCAGTTCAGCCCAATCCATCCCAGTTCATCCCAGTCCCTCCCAGTCCCTCCCAATCCCCCCCAGTCCCTCCCAATCCCCCTCAATTCGCTCCCAGTGCCCCCCAGTCCTCCCCATTCCCCCCCAGTCCCTCCCAGTGCCCCCAGTGCCCACCCTGTTGGCCAGCAGCGCGCACAGGCGGCTCAGGAACTCCAGCAGGTTCCCGTGGCGTTTCCGGGGCTCGTCCCAGCCCGGCGCCAGCTCGGCCGCTCGGCTCAGCCCCTCCAGCGCTGCCTGGAAGCGCTCCAGGTACTGCAGCAGCTGCGGGGGCGGAGCCTGTTGGCCTCAGGGCGGGGCCACGCCCCCCCGGGCACACCCCTGCCACGCCCCTGCCACGCCCACCCCACTCACCGTGGCGCGGTTCAGGTGCAGGTCGGGGTTGGCGGCGGCAGCGGGGTCCACGCGCTCCTGGGGGCGGGGTGGAGTCAGGGACACGCCCCTGAGCCACGCCCACCGCACACTGGGCGTGGTTCCTGGATATGGTTTGGCCACGCCCTTCAGCCCCACCCATGTGTGTGGTCATACCCCTTTGCCACACCCACATGTGCCACACCCCCTGTGCCACACCCATTGTTATTAGCATGGCCACACCCCCTGTGCCACACCCAATCTGTCATTATCATGGCCACACTCCCTGTGCCACACCCATTCTGCATTAGCATGGCCACACCCCCTGTGCCACACCCATTCTGTCATTAGCATGGCCACGCCCCCATGGAGAAACCACCTGCCCCGGCCCCGCCCCGGCCCCGCCCCTCACCGCCTGTGCGTAGGCCGCGAGCGCTCGCCGGGCGCTGTTGGGGCTCTGCCCCCCCGCAAAGAACAGCGACACGTGGGCGTTCCCCAGCACGTCTGCAAGGGGCGGAGCACACCTGAGCACACCTGGGCACAGCTGGGTACACCCACACACGCCCTGACACACCTGCGCCCCGCCCACCCGTGCCCGCACTCACACCAGGAGCGGCCATCTGACACACACTCACACACACCTGGCACACACACCTGGCACACACACACCTGTCACACCCCCTGACACACCTGCGCCCCGCCCACCCATGCCCGCACTCACACCAGGAGCAGCCATCTGAGACACACACACACACACACACCTGTCACACCCCCACACCTGACACACCCCCTGACACACCCCCTGACACACCTGTGCCCCACCCACCCATGCCTGCACTCACATCAGGAGCGGCCGTCTGAGACACACACACACACACCTGGCACACACACACCTGTCACACCCCCTGACACACCCGCGCCCCGCCCGCACCCGCACTCACACTAGGAGCGGCCGTCTGACACACACACTCACACACACCTGGCACTCTCTCACACACACACACACACCTGGCACACACACACCTGTCACACCCCCTGACACACCCGCGCCCCGCCCCGCCTGCACTCACACCAGGAGCGGCCATCTGACACACACACACACACACACCTGGTGTACACTCACACACACCTGGCACACACCTGGCACACACACCCCCTGACACACCCCCTGACACACCCGCGCCCCGCCCCGCCCGCACTCACACCAGGAGCGGCCGTCTGACACACCTGGCACACACACACACACCTGTCAGACACTCACACACACCTGGCACACACCTGGCACACACACCTGGCACACACACCCCTTGACACGCCCGCGCCCCGCCCCGCCCGCACTCACACCAGGAGCGGCTGTCTGACACACACACCTGTCACACACCTGGCACTCACACACACACACACACACACCTGTCAGACACTCACACACACCTGTCACACACATACCCACACACCTGTCACACCCCCTGACACACCCGTGCCCCGCCCCGCCCGCACTCACACCAGGAGCGGCCGTCTGACACACCCCCTGACACACCTGGCACTCACACACACACACACACCTGGCACACACACACACCTGACACACCCCCTGACACACCCGCGCCCCGCCCCGCCCCGCCCGCACTCACACCAGGAGCGGCCATCTGACACACACAGACACACACACCTGTCACACACCTGTCACACACACACACACCTGTCAGACACTCACACACACCTGTCACACACACCTGTCACACACACATACCTGTCACACACACCTGTCACGCACACACACCTGTCACACCCCCTGACACACCCCACGCCCCACCCCGCCCGCACTCACACCAGGAGCGGCCGTCGCTGGGGTCGCACCTCACGGCCGCCTCGGCCTGGGCCAGGCTCTCGCGCAGAGCCCCGCCCCCCGGGCCAGGCCCCTCCCCCCGCGGGCCCGGCCCCGCCCCCTGCGCGCGCAGCGCCATCGACAGCAGGCGCCGCGCCTCGGGGTCCTCGCCCTGCGGGGAGGGGACGGGGTCATCAGGGGTCACCCCGGGACCCCCAAAACCACCCTGTCACCCTGAAATCCGCCCCAAGACCCACAAAAACCACCTCGGGACACCTGAAACTACCCTGGGACCCCCGAAAACCGACCCTGGACCCTCAGATCACCCCTGGACCCCCGAAACCACCCCTGACCCCACTGAGCCCCCCCAATGACCCCTCCCCATCCCCCTGACCCCCCCAGGACCCTTCCCAATCCCCCCCCTGACCCCCAGGACCCCTTCCCGCCCCCCACCTGCTGCAGGGCCCCCCCGAAGGCGTCGCGGGCGCCCCTCAGGTCCCCCCGGCGCCATCTTTGCTCCCCCAGCTGGCGCCAGGCCGCGCCCAGGGCGGGGTCGAGCTTCAGGGCGTGGCCGAGCGCCAGCTCCGCCCGGGCCGCGCCCGCCTCGGGGGCCACGCCCAGGGCGCGGGCGCGGAGCACCAGGGCGCGGCCACGCCCCTCCGGGGACACTGTGGGGGAGGGGACAGGGCGGGGACACAGTCAGGGGTGGGGCACGAGGGACCACGCCCTGCCACGCCCTGCCACGCCCTGCCGCGCCCCCGACCCTGGATCTCCTCCATCAGCTTCAGCGTCTTCTCCATCTCGGCCACCAAGGGGTCATCGCCGGGGTCAGCAGGGTCATTGCTGGGGTCAGTGGGGTCACGGCCAGGGTCACGGGGGGTCAGCGTGTCCCGGAAGCGATAGAGCTCCGTCACCAGGGCCTGCGGGACAGGGACAGCCGGAGACCCCCCAAAATCGCCCTCTAAATAAACCCAACTCCCTCCAAAGGTGACCCCACATTCCCCCCCCCGTAAAACCCCAAATATTCCTAATTTCCCCCCAAATTCACACCCCTTTAGGGTGGCCATTAAATGATCCCAACCCCCCGGGAAAACAACAGAAAACTCCCCCCAGCACCCCCCAGAGCGGCCTCTTTCCCCGCACAGCGCCACCCAAGAGGGTCCCAGCCCCCACATCGCCCCTATTTCCCCTCAGGAAATCGCGGCTCCCTGCAGGGAGGGCCCAGCCCCGCTCGGAGGGCTCCCACCCCCGTCAGAGACCCCCCAAATCCCCCCTCGAGGGTCCCGCTGCAGGGGCTCCCCGCCGCTGCCCCACCTCGAGCCGCCTCAGCGCCTCCTCATCCCCCCCGTCCCCTCCCTCGCTCTCCGCCGCCGCCGCATCCCCCTCGGGCGCCGCCATGACAGCTCGCGGCCGCGCCCGCTTCCGGCCCTTCCTCCCGCCCTTTCCGGCCGGCTGCGCTGCCACTGGCTGCGGCGACACACACTCAAAATGGCGGCCGAGACCACCCCTTCAGGGTTGCCATTGGCTACGGCGACACACTCAAAATGGCGGCCGAGACCACACCCTCAGCGTTCCCATTGGCTGCGGCGACACACTCAAAATGGCGGCGGGGAAACCACAGCCTCCGCGCTCCCATTGGCTGCGGCGACACACTCAAAATGGCGGCGGGGACCACCCCTGCTCTCTAGGTGAGACTCCGCCCCCTCAGTTTCCCGCCGCCCTCTGGCCCCGCCTTCGCCCCCCCCGGACCCCCGGCACAAAGCGGCCCCACACACCCCCGCGGTTTTATTTTAAAAAAATCCTCCTAAATAATTTTTAGTTTTCTCTGACACGAACCCCCCAGTAAGTTCCACGGCGAAACAAGATTTATTCCAGCAACTGGTAAAATAAACGTATTAGTAACACCAAAACAACATTTTAATGGGGGGGGAACCCTAAACGGAAAAAACCAAATTAAGGAGTTCAAAGCACAAAAACCTCACTAAGCACGGGGCAACTTAGGAAAACGAAAAAATAAAAATGGAAAATGAAGGGATAAAATCGGGCATTTTGGGGGTGCGTTTTCCCGACGTGGGCACAGCTGGGCACAGTGCTCAGGGAACGGCAGAGAGGGGGAAAAAAAAGGAAAGAAAGAAAAAAAACCCGATTAAAATCAATAGTTAGGAGATAAATCTCGTGGAAAAGGTTTTATGGATTTTAATTTTAATGTATTTTAGAGCTTAGGTAACGTTAACGGGGGAGGGTAAACACGTGGGGGGGGAGGGCAAATCTTGAGAACGGAATTCTGAGGCAAAATCCCCACAAATGAGGCAAAAAACCTCTAAAAACCCATTCGAAAAATTTATCTACTGATTGAAAAATGCAAAACCAGGTTTTTTGAAGCGGAAAACTAATTTAAAAATATAAATTGAAGATTTAAATTGTACTTTTATTAGCGCCGAGATCCTCAGGGGAGCTGTTTCCTGCAAACGACTCGTTCCTGAAGTAAAAAATTATTCCAAAAAGGGTAAAAAAGGTAAAAAATCCTACCAAAACTTACAAATTAATTAAAACTACGTTAAATCGGTCGTAAAACGTATTAAAATACAAGAAATTAGATTCAAACCCATCTTCTTGGGAGGACTGGGATACACGTGGTGGGGGGGGCAAATCGTGAGGGAAAACTATGTGAAGAATGTTCAGATTAAGCACGAAAGATGTAAAAAAACCCCAGAAAAGCAAAGTATCCAAGGGAGATCCGCCAGAAGCCGTTTCCCGCCGGCGGTTCCGCCTGAGGGAAGAGAAATGGAGTCACACAGAGACCGAACCGGGACCGAACCAGGACCGCCGGAGCCCCCCCGAGGTCCTCTCCGGCCCCTCCCGGAGCATTTGTGCGACCCCCCAAAATCCGGTGGAGCCCCGAAGCCTCGTCTGCTCCGCCGGGTGAAGAAGGAGCCGCCAATTCTCTGCGACACCGCTAAAACCCCGAGCGCCCGCGGCTGGCGGCGCCGGGAGGAACGCGGGTCGGGATCGCGAGCCATGTTGCGATACAAGAAACACGCACAGCCTCCTTCCCCCACAGCCGCCATTTCCCGCCCCGCCCCCGATACCTGTCCTACGCGATCCCTTCGCCGGCCCCTCACGGAATGACCCGACCCCGCGTTTGCCCGCCAGACCCCGACGCGAAACCACGCCCTCCCCGTGCTTCCATTGGTGAGCGCTTCACCACCTCGCAATCCTATTGGCCGCTGGGCTCGCAGTCTATGCAGGGCACGGGAAGGAATATGCAAATGAGGAGCGGACAGAGCTTAGCACTGGTGATTGACAGAGGGGCGTGGTTGGGGTTGATTGACAGAGCACTGATGTGGCCCAGTTCAAGGGGCGTGGCTTGCGGTGATTGATTGATTGACAGGGTATTGATGTAGCCAGTTCAAGGGGCGTGGTTTGCGGTGATTGATTGATTGACAGGGCATTGATGTAGCCAGTTCAAGGGGCGTGGTTTGCAGTGATTGATTGACTGAGAGTGGTCAGATTCTACCTGTGACTGACAAGCAGCGTCCGAATCTGATTGGTCCTCTAGATGGGTGGGGTCACCAATTGAATGACATCATCCACTAAAAAAGAGGCGTGGCCAGAGGGTGGGGGTGTGGAGGTGTAATTTTATTAAATGGGTGTGGCCATTCAGGGGCGTGGTCACCTCAGTCCCTCCAGGTCACCTCCACCTCATCCGTCCGGTACCTGAATGCAGCCAGAGGTCAAAGGTCAGAGGCCAGATAGTTCCCACCTTGCCCCACCCACAGGGCCACGCCCCCTGACCTCTGCGTGATCCCTGATTGGCTGAGCTCCGTCACCTGCCCCACCCTCAGCATCTCCCACCCGGCCTGGGCAATCATGGCGCCGTTGTCGATGCAGTACCTGGGGGCAAAACCCACGGGTCAAAGGTCACAGGTGCGTCCCACAGGTGCGTCCCCCGCCCAGGTTGCACCCTGGCCTCACCTGTCGTCTATGGGGCAGAGCTCGGCCCCACGGGCCCTGCACATGGTCTGCAGCATCTCCTGGAGCCGGTGGTTACCTGGGCGCACAGGTGTGCGGGGCGTGGCTGCAGGCGGGGTGGAACCCCGGCCCTGCCCCTCCCTGCATGGCCACGCCTCTCCCAGGTGCAACCACACCTCTCCCAGGTGTGACCACACCCTTTGTGTGGGGCTCCCACTCCCACTCTCCCCCCAAAAATCGGGGTCCCAAAAGGTGCCGCCCCCCCCAGGTGTGACCACGCCCACTCACAGGCCACGCCCCCCACGAGCAGCAGGTGCCGTGCCCGGGTCAGCGCCAGCGCCCGCTCCGTCACCTCCGCCAGCATCGCGAACGCTGTCTCCTGCCCCCGGCCACAACAAACGTCCCCAAGTCACAGCAAACCCCAAATCCTGCCCCGGTCCCAGACCCAAAATCACCCCGAAATCGTCATAAATCGCCCCAAAATCCCCCAAAACATCCTCACACCCCCGACCCTTCCTAAACTCCCCACACCACCTCAAGACCCCCCGAAAATCCTCCAAATTCAATTAATTACCCCAAAATCCTCGTGAAGCCCCCCTAAACTGCTCCAAAACTATCATTAACAGCCCAAAATGACCCCACATGGCACAGAGACCCATTCCAAATCCATTAATGACCCCCAGATCCCAACAGACCCCACAAAATCACAATTAACCCTGCCAACCCCCAATTAACCCCCTCCAAACCCCAATTAACTGCTCTCAAACCCCAATTAATCCACTCCAAACCCCAATTAACCCCATCCAAACCCCAATTAAACCCCTCCCAAACCCCAATTAATCCACTCCAAACCCAAATTAACCCCATCCAAACCCCAATTAAACCCCTCCAAACCCCAATTAAACCCCTCCCAAACCCCAATTACCCTCTCCAAACCCCAATTAACCCCCTCCAAACCCAAATTAATTCCCCCAATCCGACTTTTTGCTGCCCCCACCTGCAGGGAGAAGCACAAATCCTCCGGCGTCGCCTCCCCCGCCTCCAGCAGTTTGGGGGTCACGGCCTGCAAGGTACAGAATCGGGGTTTAGGGCGTCCCCCGCTCCTTTTGGGGTCTCCCCGTGGGTTTTTGGGGTCCCCCCGTGGGGTTGGGGTACCTGGAGGTGCGACAGGAGGCCCGAGAAGGAGACGTCGAGTCCTTTGACCACGTAGGGCAGCGGGATCAGGCGCCGGCCCCTGGGGGCAACGAGGGGAATTTTTGGGAGAGTTCAGGGGGTTTTGGGATCCTGGGAGGATCCCGGGGGTTCCAGGGGTCCGGGGGGCTTTGGGGTCGGTTTGGGGTCGGTTTGGGGTCAGTTTGGGGTCACGTTGGGGTCACCTCTTGGCCAGCAGCTCCACGTTGTAGCCTGGGCTGGGGTCATTGGGGATCTGCAGGAAAAGGGGAGGGGTCAGCATGGGTGTGGCCAGCAGGGCGTGGTCAATGGGGCATGGCCGGAAGGGCGTGGTCAATGGGTGTGACCAGGAGGGCACGGTCAATGGGGCGTGGCCATCAGGGCGTGGTCAATGGGTGTGACCAAGAGGGCACGGTCAATGGGGCGTGGCTGTCAGGGCGTGGTCAATGGGTGTGACCAGGAGGGCACGGTCAATGGGCCGTGGCCGTCAGGGCGTGGTCAATGGGTGTGACCAGGAGGGCACGGTCAATGGGGAGTGGCCATCAGGGCGTGGTCAATGGGTATGACCAGGAGGGCATGGTCAATGGGGCGTGGTCAGCAGGGCGTGGTCAATGGAACATGGCCGGAAGGGCGGGGTCAATGGGTGTGACCAGGAGGGCACGGTCAATGGGGCGTGGTCAGCAGGGCGTGGTCAATGGGGCGTGGCTGGAAGGGCGGGGTCAATGGGGAAGGGTCAATGAGGCATGGCCAGGAGGGCATGGTCAATGGGGCGTGGCTGTCAGGGCGTGGTCAATGGGTGTGACCAGGAGGGCATGGTCAATGGGGCGTGGCCGTCAGGGCGTGGTCAATGGGTGTGACCAAGAGGACACGGTCAATGGGGCGTGGCCAGCAGGGCGTGGTCAATGGGTGTGACCAGCAGGGCATGGTCAATGGGGTGTGGTCAGCAGGGCGTGGTCAATGGGGCGTGGCCATCAGGGTGTGGTCAATGGGTGTGACCAGGAGGGCACGGTCAATGGGGTGTGGTCAGCAGGGCGTGGTCAATGGGGCGTGGCCATCAGGGTGTGGTCAATGGGTGTGACCAGGAGGGCATGGTCAATGGGGCGTGGCCATCAGGGCGTGTCCCACCTGCAGCAGCCGGGCCAATCGGTCGATGCAGTTCCCCACGGCCACGTCCAGCGTCTCGCCCAGGATCCGGTAGCGCCGCCGGGAGTAGGCGATCACCTACGGGAACCGGTGACGTCATGTCGTGATATCACGGGGACATTGTCGATATCGGCCATTTCCTCCCTCCTCCCTCACGATATCTCGCGATATCGGCCATTTCCTCGCTTCCCTCTCACGACACATCGCGATATCGGCCGTCCCCCAGCTCTGCCCCGCCTGAGGCCGCGCGCTATCGCGATATCGCTGCCCGCCCGTCGCGATACCTGGGTGTTGCCGCCGCTGACGTAGAGCACCAGCGGGTCGGGGGCGTGGCCCAGCAGCCGCCCCATCTCGATGTGCCCCACGCAATGGTTCACAGCCAGCAGGGGGCGCCCCCACAGCTGCGCCAGCGTCCGCGCCACGGCCGCCACCACGGCCAGGGGGGCGCCCATGCCCGGGCCTGGCAAAGGGGGGTCAGCGTCACCCCAAAAACCCCCCCACCGTGCGAGTGGGACAGTCTGGAATCCCTTAAAATCCCCAGGGGGGCACCCATGCCCGGGCCTGGCAAAGGGGGGTCAGCGTCACCCCAAAAACCCCCCCACAGTGCGAGTGGGACAGTCTGGAACCCCTTAAAATCCCCAGGGGGGCACCCATGCCCGGGCCTGGCAAAGGGGGGTCAGCGTTACCCCAAAACCCCCCCCACAGCACAAGTGGGACAGTCCAGAACACCCCCAGAGAGGAAGTGGGACAGTCCAGACCCCCCCAGAGGGTGAGTGGGACGGTCCAGACACCCCCCAAAAAACCCCAGGGGGTCACCCATACCCAGGCTTGGCAAAGGGGGAGGTCAGCGTCACCCCAAAACTCCCCCACGTACGAGTGGGAGTCCAGACCCCCCCCACGGAGCAAGTGGGACAGTCCAGCACCACGCCAAAAAACACAGGGGGGTGTCCATGCCCGGGCCTGGCAAAAGTGGGGTCAGTGTCACCCCAAACCCCCCCCTGGAGAGCGAGTGGGACAGTCCAGACCCCCCCCCCACAGTACGAGTGGGACAGTCCAGAAGCCCCTAAATCCCAGGAGCCCCCAAACTCCCCCAGGAGCCCCCAATTCCCCCCCGACCCCCAATAATGGTCTCGCCCCCGGCCACGGGGGGCCCCACACCGAAATTGGGGTCACGAACCCCAAAGCCCCCCTGAAGCCCCTCTGGGGGCCCAAATTCCCTCAGCGCTCCCCAAACCCCGTCCCTGGGACTCCCCAGAATCACCCCAGAACCCCCAAACGCTCCCCCAGGATCCCCCCAGCGCACCCAGGAGGGTCTGGGGGGGGCTGGGGTGGATTTGGGGGTTCTCTGGGGGGCCGGGGGGGTCTGCGGTCCGTGGGGAGGTTTGGGGGGTGCATGCGGCAGAGGGGGGTCTGAGGGATCCACAGGGAGTCTATGGGGTCTCTAGAATGAATATCTGTGGGGTCCATAGGGAATCCCTGGGGCCTATAGAGGATCTGTGGGGTCTGTGGGGGCCTGTAGGGGATCTGTGGGGTCCATAGAGGATCTGTGGGATCTATAGGGGGCCTGTGAGGTCTCTGGGATCCTGAGCGCGGTTCCGGGGTTCCGAGCGATGCTCCCGGGGCCCCCCGGTGTTCCCGGTGCCGGTGTTCCCGGACCCTCACCCTTGGTGAAGGCCACCCCGTCCAGGTCCCGGGGCTCCAGCCCCGCATCGCGGAGCGCGGCGCGGATCAGCCCCAGCAGCACGGCCCGGTGGTGCCGCCCGGTGGGGCCGGGGGCGAACCCTGAGGGGGCAAAGGGGGCGGGGAGGGGTCAGCGCGGGAGGGGCACCGGGGGGGGGCACCGGGGGTGGGGGGAGAGGGGAAATGACGTCACCCTGTCCCGGCGGCGTGACGTAGGTGGCGCGGCGGTTGCTGAGGACGGCGCCGTCCCGCACCACCCCCGCGCCCACCTTGTTGGCGGAGCCCTCCAGGCCCAGCACGGTCGGCATGACGTCACGCCGGGCTCCCCGGTGCTCCCGCCGGTGACGTCAGGCCGCCGCCGCCGCTTCTCCCGCCGCTTCTCCCGCCGCTCCGCTGCGCCACTTCCGCTCCCCCGCCCCCTGCTCTCCCTCCCCTCCGGAGCGTTTCCGGTTCCGGCCACGCCCCCTCCATTCATCCCTCCCCTGCCGCTTCCCGCGCGCGCGGAGCCGCTCGCGCCGTTCCCGCCGCCGCTGACCCCGCGCCGCGGCCACTGATTGGTCCCGCGCGCCGCCGCCGCGGTCGCTGATTGGTCTCGCGCACTGAGGTACGGCGGGCTGCGATTGGTCCCGAGGGCTGAGGCACGGCGGCCTCTGATTGGTCCCGTGCGCTGAGGCACGGCGGGCCCTGATTGGTCGCGGGCGCTGAGGTGAGGCGGGCGCTGATTGGTCCCGTGCTCTGAGGCACGGCGGGCGCTGACTGGGGGGAGATGCTGGGGGGGGCGGGGGGCGGTGCTAGAGGGGCGGGTTTAACCGGGAGAACCGCGGGCGTTGATTGGTCGCTGCGGGAGTTGATAAGTGGCGGGCGCTGCTTGGCCCCGCTTTGGGCCCCCCGGAAGGCGATTGGAGCCGATCGCTCCCGGTCCCGATCCCGGTTCGGCCCACAGCGCCGCACGTGGCGGCGGCGTGCTCTGATTGGCTGAGCCGCGGCGGGGAGGTGGGGATTAAGGGCACGGCGCGCTCCGATTGGCCGCGCTGACGGTGGCCTCGTTCCCCGGCGCAGGGACGGGGCTTGACCCCCAGAGGGGCGGGAGCAGCGCCGGAGGAGGCGTGTCCAGCGCGCTGTGGGCGGGGCCATGCCGAAGCGCGGGAAGAAGAAGGAGGAGAGCGGCAGCGGGGACGAGGCCGGTGAGTGACTAGTACAGACCAGTACAGACCAGTACGGACCAGTACAACACTATAACCATGCCCAGTTAGACCCAGTGCGGCCCCTCACAAGCCGGGGTAACGCAGCCCGCTATAACCCAGTTTAACTCAGTACAAGCCAGCATCACCCAGTCCTCCCAGTCCCCCCCAGCTGCTCCCAGCATTCCCAGTAACCTTTCCCCACGCAGGGCCCGGCCCGGCCAAGGCGGCCAAGGCGGCACCAGCCCCAATGTACGAGGACCCGCCCACCCGCGAGGCCACGCCCGAGGGGCGGCGCTGGACCCTCAAGGTGTCGTCGTGGAACGTGGATGGGCTGCGGGCCTGGGTGCGCAAGGGTGGGGCCCAGGTGAGTCGGGGCGGGGCTCGTGGGGTGGGAGGGGCCAACCACAGGTCCTGGGGGATCGCACAGGGGAGCTGGGGTAGGGTTCCCTCGTCCGTGTCAGGTGCGATTTTGGGGCTCCCCTGGGTGCTCCCCACGTACGTAGTCATTCCCAGCGCAATTCTGTCCCTGCCCGGTTGAGTTCTGTCCGGTTTGGGGGTCCCGGCCTGACCCGGGGCCCCCGCAGTGGGTGCAGGAGGAGGCCCCGGACGTGCTGTGCCTGCAGGAGACCAAGTGCGCGGTGTCGGCCGTGCCCGCCGAGATCCGGGCGCTGCCGGGGCTCCCGCACCAGTTCTGGTCCAGCGCCAAGGACCGGCCGGGCTACAGCGGCGTGGGGCTGCTGGCCAAGACTGAGCCCCTCAACGTCACCTACGGCATCGGTGAGAGCTCCGAAACCATCCCGGAACTGCCCCTAAACGGCCCCAAAACCGCCCCGAGTCCATCAGCACCCAATCATCCCAAAATGCACCCAAATCCACGCTGGAATTCTGCCCCAAGATCACCTTGGGTGCGACCCCAAATCCTCCCCAAAATCTGTCCCAATACCTGCCTGGAATCCACCTCAGAATCCCCCAGAAATCCACCCCGGAATCGACTCAAAATTGCCTCAGAATCTCTGCCCAAAGCTGCACCGAACCCACCCATAAATCACCCCCAAATCCACCCGAACCCAGCCCCAGACAGCCCAAACCTCCCCGAATCCCCCCAGTCCCTGTCCACTCCTGCCCCAGCCTCATTGCTCATTCCCAGTCCTCTCCCACTCCCCCCAGTTTGCTCTCAATCTACTCCAGTTCCCCGCAGTTCTCTCCCAGTTTATTCCCAAGCCCCTCCCAGTGCCCCCAGTCACTCCCAGTTCATTCCCAATCCCCTCCCAGTGCCCCCAGTCACTCCCAGTTCATTCCCAATCCCCTCCCAGTGCCCCCAGTCAGTCCCAGTTCATTCCCAATCCCTTCCCAGTGCCCCCAGTCACTCCCAGTTCATTCCCAATCCCCTCCCAGTGCCCCCAGTCAGTCCCAGTTCATTCCCAATCCCCTCCCAGTGGCCCCAGTCACTCCCAGTTCATTCCCAATCCCTTCCCAGTGCCCCCAGTCACTCCCAGTTCATTCCCAATCCCCTCCCAGTGCCCCCAGTCACTCCCAGTTCATTCCCAATCCCTTCCCAGTGCCCCCAGTCACTCCCAGTTCATTCCCAATCCCCTCCCAGTGGCCCCAGTCACTCCCAGTTCATTCCCAATCCCCTCCCAGTGCCCCCAGTCACTCCCAGTTCATTCCCAATCCCCTCCCAGCCCCTCCCAGTGCCCCCAGTCACTCCCGGCCCCCCGCAGGCGACCCCGAGCACGACGTCGACGGCCGCGTGGTGACGGCCGAGTTCCCGTCTCTCTTCGTGGTCTCGGCCTACGTCCCCAACGCCGGGCGGGGCCTGGTGCGCCTGGAGCCGCGGCTGCGCTTCGACGCCGCCTTCCTGGCCTTCCTGCAGCGCCTGGACGAGCAGAAGCCGGTGCTGCTCTGCGGCGACCTCAACGTGGCGCACCAGGAGATCGACCTGTGCCACCCGCGCGTCAACCGCGCCAACCCCGGCTTCACGCCGCAGGAGCGCGAGGGCTTCTCGCGCCTGCTGGCCGCCGGCTTCGTCGACTCCTTCCGGCACCTGTACCCCGAGGCGCGCGGCGCCTACACCTTCTGGACCTACCTGGGCGGCGCCCGCGCCCGCAACGTGGGCTGGCGGCTCGACTACGCCGTGCTGTCGCGGCGGCTGCTGGGCGCCCTGTGCGACTCCAAGATCCGCAACGCCGTGGCCGGCAGCGACCACTGCCCCATCACCGCCCTGCTCGCCGTCTAGGGCGCGGCGCCGGGCCGGAGCCGAGCCCGAAATCCACCCGGAGCCGGCTTAAATCCGCTCGGGACGGTTCAAAGCTCGACGGGGATGGCGCCGTCGCGGCCAGAGCGGCGTCACCTGCTTTTAATTGGATTTGGCCTTGGCTCAAATTGGCTCGAATTGGCCTAAAATAGGCGTGGAGAGACTCAAAATTAAGCTGGGCTGGGTTGGGCCAAAAGCGTCTCTCGAAACCGGCCCGAAATTGGAATAATTTCACTGAAAATGAGTCAGAGTCGGGTGGTGAGGGCGTCATCAAGGCCAAGATGGCATCGTCTGTTTTTGATTGGATGCACGTTGACCCAAATTTGACTCAAAATAGGCTTTTGATGACGTCATCTAGGCCAAGGTTGCGCCACCTACCTCGACTCGGCCAGAGCTTAACCTGAAATTGCCTCGAAATGACCCAAAATTGATGTGGAAACACCCAGATTATGTTGTGATGATGTCATCAAGACCAAGATGGCGTCCTGCTCTCGGTTTTATCCCAATTCCCCCAAAACGGCCCAAATTTGGGCCTCTCAGGTGCTGCTGTCGATGCCCGGACACAAAACTTCCCCAAGTCGGTTCCCACCCCTCCCCCCGGCCCTGCCCCCTCAGGCCCCGCCCCCAGCCCCTCCCCCCTCAGGGACCGTTCCTCCCTCCCATTTTATTTTAATAAAGGTGAATTTTGGGGTGAAACGTCGACTTTGGGTTTATTTACATACAAGGCCGCCTTTGGTGGGCGTGGCCATCAAATAAATAGCACTGTACAGGGGGCGGGGCTTATGTACAGGGGGCGGGGCCAAGGCATGCGGGAGGGGGTGGGGTCATGCTGGAGGGAGGGGCGGGGCCGGGAATGGCTGAACTGTCCAATAGCCAACAGCGTGACCATGTGACGTCATCACGCGGGAGGCGTGTCCCGCACCACGGCCACGGCCATGGGCGTGTCCCGTGATGAAGGGGCGTGTCCCATGATGAAGGGGCGTGTCTGTGCGGGTGGGGCGTCCTCTGGTGGGCGTGTCCCAGGTGCGTGGGCGTGGTCAGGCGCGCGGGGGGAGGGGCTGGCTGACCCGCACGCAGCCCCAATAGGCCGCGCGCAGCAGACACGCCCCCGCCCCCGCGCCCAGCACCGCCCACGCCGCCGGCACCCACCGCGCCCGGCGCCACAGCCACCACGTCCCAGCCTGGGCGGGGCATGGGGGCGTGGTCACTTCTGCTGGCCACGCTCCCCAGCCACACCCTGTCCAGCACTGATCGCTGCAAGCAACCTCCTCGAAGCCCCGCCCACCTGTGCCACACCCATTTGGCCACACCCTCCGAACCACGCGGCTTTAGGATCTGCCCGCTCGAAGCCACGCCCTGCAGAGCGTTGCCCAAAGGCACCTGGGCTCCACCCCGTCTGGCCACGCCCCAACAAAGCCCCATCTCTCTGCCCACCTCACTCCATCCCTCAGCCACGCCCCTTTTAAGCCCCACCCACTTCACACTTCCCACCACACTCCACCCCACGGACACCTGAGCCCATCCCCGCCCCTCCGGCCCCGCCCTCACCGCCAGTCCGGCCGCGGCCCCGCCCATCAACAGCGCCCCCAGCAGGCAGCAGAGGCAGCGTCGCCGCGGGAAGCGCCGGCCAATCGCAGACCTGGGCATCGCCAGAGGGGCGTGGTCACCTCCAGAGTGACCACGCCTGCACGTGGGGGGGGGGTGATCGCAATAACCGAGCCCCCAAAGGGGCGGGGCCTCACTTACACCTTGCGGCAGTGGGGGCAGCGGGCCAGGGAGCGGTCGGGGAGCTCCGCCCACTGCAGGGAAAGGGGCATGGTCACAATGGGGTGTGGCTGGGGTGGGCAGGGCTGGAAAGGGGCGGGGCTTACCAGGAAGGGACCCCCACAGTGGGCACAGGCCACGCGCACCCCGCCAGGGGGAGGGTCCGGGCTGGGGGCTCCCGTCTGCACCGGGCCCAGGTTGATGATCCTCTTACTGGGGGAAACTGGGTTATACTGGGAGGGGGTGGGGCAGGCAGGGGGCTCCAAGGGAACCCCCCCCACTGCTCCCAGTTTGACCCAGGGAACCCCCAAAGTTCCCTCCAGCGCTCCCAGTATCACCCAGCAACCCCCTCAGTGCTCCCAGTATGGCCCAGCGATCGCACCCAATGCTCCCAATATGGCCCAGTGATGCCCTGGGCTCCCAGTATGGCCCAGCAACCACTCCCAGTATGGCCCACTGATGCCCGGTGCTCCCAGCATGGCCCAGTGTCAGCTCCCAGTGCTCCCATTATGGCCCAGCGAGCGCTCCCAGTGCTCCCAGTATGGCCCCATGGTCTCCCGCACTCTCTCCCAACAGCCCAAAACACCATCCCAGTTCCCTTCCAATCCATCCCAGCCCCACCCAGTCTCCTCCCAGCCCCTCCCAGTCCCTCCCAGCACCCACCAGTCCCTCCCAGTCCCCCCTGACTCTGCTCCCAGTCTGACCAGTATGGCCGAGGGCAGGCGATGCGCTGGGCCGAGGCCCTGCACACCAGCAGGCAGTTGCAGGGACACCGCACGTATTTCTTCCCGCCAGGGGCTGTACGGATTGGCTGCCGCCGCAAAGGGGGCGGGGCCTCAGAGGACACGCCCTCCAACCTTACCCACCCCAAGTGGGAACCCCGCCCCAGGCTGTGCCCCCTGAAGACCCCCGACCCCACCCAGCTGAAACCAAGCCCCCTTCAGACCCCAACCCCTGCCCCACCCCACCGCCCTCTGCCCATGCCCCTTTCAACACCCGCCCCCACCAAGCCCAGCCCACCCGGACCCCGCCCAATACGTGCCACACCCACTCCTCCGGCCATACCCTGTGCAGGCCCCACCCTGTGCAGCCCCCGCCCCTCACCGTGGCCCCGCCCCTTACCGTGGCCTCCCCGCAGCCCCCACACTTCACCACGTGCTGGTGCGTCTTGCCCTCGACGCTGATTGGCCGCTGGCACACACGGCACGTGACCGCCGGGGGCCCCGCCCCCACCGCCTCGGGGCTGCCCAATGGCGAGTAAGGGGGCGGGGCCGGCTCCCCCCCGCCGCCTGCCAATGGGGAACGGCGGGTAAGGTAAGCCACGCCCCTCCCACCTCAGCGCGCTAAGCCACGCCCCTCTGGATTTCCCACCTCACCGGATCCCGCCCCGGGGAAGACCACGCCGGTCCCGAGTGACCCCGCCCTCTCTCACCGGAGGCCGCGGCTCCGCCAGGCCCCGGCCCCGCCTCGGGCGGCAGCAGCGGCGATCTCTCCCCGTCCGCCATGACAGCGCTCGCGACACGCCCCTCTCCTCCCGACTGGTCCGCCGGGGTCACGTGAGGGCTGCTCTGCGAGACCTCCTTCTCCCTTGCGCCGCTATTGGCCCCGGTGCGTCACGTGACCCTCCCGCGGCGTTGCTGGGCGACCCGGTCCGCGCTGCGCGGGTTCCCATTGGTCGGCTGAGGCACGTGACCCCCCCCCCCACCTCGCGCCGTTGCCGGGCAACGCCCGCGCCGCTCTCCGGGGTTTTTCTCGCCCTCTCATTGGTCCTCCCGGCCCACGTGATCCTTCCCGTCTCTCCCGGCGTTGCCAGGCAACGCTCGCGCAGCTGTTCCGGATCCCTCCCCGCGCTCCCATTGGCCTCCGCTGCCCTCACGTGATTTCCTCCCCGTCCTTCACGGGTTTCCCGGCAACGCTTTACGCCGCCCCTATCCCCAGGCCTCCCATTGGCAGCTTTCCATGCGCGCCGCGCTGCCATTGGCCGCCTCTCATGCCACTCCCGCCGCATCCCCCTCTGCGGTTTCCATGGCGACGGGAGGGGGGGGCGCGGTCCGGCCAGCGCAGCCCCTGATTGGGCCATTCGAGGGGGGCGCGTTCGTGCGCGGTGACGTCAGCGGCGTGTCACTTTATAAACGCGGAGGCGGGGGCGGCGGCGCAGACGCGAGTGCGATGGACGTCAGGTGAGGCATCCCCGGGGGAGTTTGGGGTGGTTTGGGTGCTTTTGGGGGGCTCTCTGGGGATGGGAGGGGATTGGCGGGGGGCATCATCCAATGGGATCGCGGCCTGAGGGTCTCCTACCTCCGCCGCGGCCAATCGGCGCCGGGGGGCGTGGCTAGGGGGCTTAAAGACCCCCTCCCCCCATCCTATTGATGGAGAGGGGAAAGAGCGGGAGGATGGGGAGAGGGGGATGGGCGAGGTCGGGGCGATTTGGGGGCGATTTGGGGGCGGGGCATCGCCCGGCCCCGTCCCAAGTCCGTCTGGCCCCGAGCCCGGGGCCGCGGCTGCTCCGGGGCGAGAGTCAAGGTCGGGGTTGGGGGCGGACAGCAGAGCCTGGGGAGCATTTGGGGGGTCCTGGGGGGCGGCCAAGAGCTCCCGGGGGGTCCCGGATGTCATTTAAGGGGTCCTGGGGCTCCTGGGGGTCCCCACCTGTCACCCCACGGGTCCCGAGGATCCCTGTGGGTCTTTTCGGGGGTCAGGCGGGGTTCGGGGCTCTTTTTGGGTGTCCCGGGGATCCCTTCAGGTGTCCCCTTCATGTCCCACCCTCACCTGGGTCACACTGGTGCCAAACTGGTCCGTGCTGGCCCATCCTGGTCCATACTGGTCAATGATGCTCCATACTGGTGCCAAATTGCTCTGTACTGATCCGTACTGGTACGTACTGGTGCCACACTGGTGCCGTACCAGTCCACGCTGGTGCCACACCGGCCCACACCGGTCACAACTGGCGCCATCCTGGTGCCAAACTGGTCCATCCTGGTCCCTGCTGGTCAATCATGCTCCATACTGGTGCCAAATTGCTCTGTCCCGGTCTGTACTGGTACATACTGGTGCCACAGTGGCCCCCCGGGTCTATACCGGTGTCACACTGGTGACACGCTGGCCTGTACTGGCCCATACCGTTCCACACCGGTGCCATACGGGCCTGCACTGGCCGGCACTGGCCCATACTGGTGCCGTACCGGTGCGTGCCGTGTCCCCAGCTACGAGGCGTGCGCCGAGGCGGCGAGCTGGCTGCTGGCGCGGCTGCGGGAGCCGCCCCGCGTGGCGCTGGTGTGCGGCTCCGGGCTGGGAGCGCTGGCGCAGGAGCTCTCGGAGCCGCAGAGCTTCGACTACGCCGACATCCCGCACTTCCCGCGCAGCACCGGTACTGGGAGCGATGGGAGCGATGGGAACGGGCACTGGGAGCAACTGGGAACGGGCACTGGGAGTGCTGGGAGCAGCTGGGAGCGATGGGAGCGATGGGAGTGATGGGAACGGGCACTGGGAGCAACTGGGAACTGGCACTGGGAGTGCTGGGAGCAACTGGGAGCGATGGGAGCGATGGGAACGGGCGCTGGGAGCAACTGGGAGCGATGGGAACGGGCACTGGGAGTGCTGGCAGCAACTGGGAGCGATGGGAGCGATGGGAACGGGCGCTGGGAGCAACTGGGAGCGATGGGAACGGGCACTGGGAGTGCTGGCAGCAACTGAGAGTGATGGAAGCGATGGGAACGGGCACTGGGAGCAACTGGGAACGGGCACTGGGAGTGATGGGAGCAACTGGGAGTGATGGGAGTGCTGGGAGAGGGCACTGAGAACACTGGGAGAGGGCACTGGGAGTGCTGGGAGCACTGGGCGATTGTGTTCTGTGTGGTTCGGTGAGATTTTGAATGGTTTGGGCGAATTCTGGGAGGTTGGCAGAGTTTTGGGGCGGTTTCGAGGGGTTTGGGGGCGTTTGGGGGGTTTGGGAAGAGCTGGGGTTCACCACGCCCCCCTGAGCCTCAGGTGACCCCTGGCCCCGCCCCCAGTGCAGGGCCACGCCGGGCGATTGGTCGTGGGGCGCCTGGGCTCCGCCCCCTGCGCCGTCCTGCAGGGCCGGTTCCACCTGTACGAGGGCTACAGCCCTGCCCAGGTGAGCCACACCCACATCTGGGGCACAGACACACCTGGGGCACACCTGGGAACCACACCCACACCTGGCACACAGACACACCTGGAGGCACACCCACACCTGGGGCATACTGGGGGCACGCCCACAGCTGGGGCCCACCTGGGAACCACACCCGCACCTGGCACACAGACACACCTGGGGGCACACCCACACCTGGGACACACCTGGGGGCACACCTGGTGCACACAGACACACCTGGGGGCACACCTGGGAACCACACCCACACCTGGGAACCACACCCACACCTGGGGCACACCCACACCTGGGGGCACACCCACACCTGGGGGCACACCCACACTTGGGGCACACCTGGGGGGCACACCCACACCTGGGGGCACACCCACACCTGGGGGCACACCCACACTTGGGGCACACCTGGGAACCACACCCACACCTGGGGCGCACTGGGGGCACACCCACACCTGGGGCACAGAGACACACCTGGGGGCACACCCACACTTGGGGCACACCTGGGAACCACGCCCACACCTGGGGCACACTGGGGCCACACCCACACCTGGGGCCACACCCACACCTGGGGCACACCTGGGGCACACCCACACCTGGGGCACAGACACACCTGGGGGCACACCTGGGGCACGCCCCGCCCACACCCCGCCCACGCCCCACCCACGCCCACAGGTGGTGGTCCCCGTGCGGGCCCTGGCCCTGGCTGGAGCGCACACCTTGGTGCTGACCAACGCCGCGGGGTCGCTGCGGCCGCACCTGGGCCCCGGACACCTGCTGGTCATCCGCGACCACATCGACATGGCCGGGCTGGCCGGACGCTCGCCCCTCGTGGGGCCCAATGACGACAGGTGGGCGAGGTTTGGGGCAGGGTTTGGGGGGCAGGTGGGGGACTTGGGGGGAAAAAAAGCTGAAATTTGGGAGGGGAAGGGCAACTTGGGGAGGGAAAATATGCATTTTGGGGCGGAAAGGGCCAATTTTGGGGTGACAGTGGACACACTGGGACAGATGAGGTGGATTTTGGGGTGATAATGGACAAATTGGGACAGACGGGGCGGATTTTGGGGTGACAGTGAACACATTGGGACAGATGGGGCGGATTTTGGGGTGATAATGGTCACACTGGTGCAGATTTTGGGGTGACAGTGTACGCATTGGGACAGATGAGGTGGTTTTTGGGGGTCACAGTGGACACACTGGTGCAGACGGGGCGGATTTTGGGGTGATAATGGACACACTGGTGCAGATTTTGGGGTGACAGTGGACACACTGGTGCAGACGGGGCGGATTTTGGGGTGATAATGGACACACTGGTGCAGATTTTGGGGTGACAGTGTACGCATTGGGACAGATGAGGTGGTTTTTGGGGTCACAGTGGACACTGGTGCAGATTTTGGGGTGACAGTGGACACATTGGGACAGACGGGGCGGATTTTGGGGTGATAATGGACGCACTGGTGCAGATTTTGGGGTGACAGTGTAAGCATTGGGACAGATGAGGTGGGTTTTGGGGTGACAGTGGACACACTGGTGCAGATTTTGGGGTGACAGTGGACACATTGGGGCAGACGGGGCGGATTTTGGGGTGACAGTGGACACACTGGGGCAGATGAGGTGGATTTTGGGGTGATAATGGACAAATTGGGACAGACGGGGCGGATTTTGGGGTGATAATGGACGCACTGGTGCAGATTTTGGGGTGACAGTGGACACACTGGTGCCGATTTTGGGGTGACAGTGGAAACACTGGGACAGATGAGGCGGATTTCGGGGTGACAGTGGACACACTGGTGCAGATTTTGGGGTGATAATGGACGCACTGGTGCAGATTTTGGGGTCACAGTGGACGCATCGATGCAGACGGGGCGGATTTCGGGGTGGGCACGGGGCGGTCCCAGGGGGAATCGGTGCCACCCCCGCGGCTCCCCGCAGGTTCGGGCCGCGCTTCCCGGCCATGACGGACGCCTACGACCCCGGGCTGCGGCGCCTGGCGCTGGCGCTGGCCCCCAAGGAGCTCCGGGCCTGCCCCGGGGTCTACGTGGGCGTGGGGGGGCCCAGCTACGAGACCCCCGCCGAGTGCCGGCTCCTGCGGCGCCTCGGGGCCGACGCCGTGGGTGAGGAGAGGGGCCCGGGGGGCGGGGAGAGGGTCCGAAATCGGCCCCAGAAGAGTCCCAAAAAATCCCGAAAGAGGAATCCCGAAAGACTCCCAAATCACCCCAAAAGTGCAGCAGAGCAGCCCCCAAATCAGCCCCGAATCGCCCTAAAGCAGCCGCAAAAAGGCCGAACCCAGCCCCAAAAACAACCCAGGTGTGTGTCCAGGTGTGTGTCAGAGCTTGTCCAGGTGTATCCCAGATTGCCCCAGGTGTGTCAGGGTGGGCCCAGGTGCACCCAGGTGAATCCCAGGTGTGCCCAGCTGATCCCCAGGTGCATCTCAGGTGTGACCAGGTGTGTCCAGGTGCACCCCAGGTGTGTCCAGCTGTGCCCCAGGTGTATCCAGGTGTGCCCAGGTATGTCAGGGTGTGCCCAGGTGAATCCCAGGTGACTCCCAGGCGTGCCCAGCTGTTCCCCAGGTGCACCCCAGCTGTGCCCAGCTGTTCCCCAGGTGTATCCAGGTGTGCCCAGGTGCACCCAGGTGCACCCCAGGTGTGTCCAGCTGTTCCCCAGGTACACCCCAGGTGTGCCCAGCTGGTCCCCAGGTGTATCCGGTGTGCCCAGGTGCACCCAGGTGAATCCCAGGCGTGTCCAGCTGTTCCCCAGGTGCACCCCAGCTGTGCCCAGCTGTTCCCCAGGTGTGCCCAGGTGTGCCCAGGTGCACCCCAGCTGTGCCCAGCTGTTCCCCAGGTGCACCCCAGGTGTCCCGGCCGCGCCCCCACCCTCGCTGTCCCCCCCAGGTATGAGCACGGTGTCGGAGGCGACGGCGGCGCGTCACCTGGGGCTGCGCGTGCTGGGGTTGTCGCTCATCACCAACTCCGCCCCCGGCGACGACGATGACGACGGCGATGACGTCACGGGCGGGGGCGCAGGGCCGGACCCGGCCGCGCCCACGGGGCACGAGGAGGTGCTGGCGGCAGCGCAGGAGGGCGCGCGGCACCTGCGGGCGCTGCTGCTGGCCCTGGCACCCAGACTGGACGAGCCCGGACGCAGCCGGACGCGCCCGGACGCGCCGTGACGTCACCACCGGGGTGACGTCATCACCGGGGTGATGTCACACCTTGTCCCCTCCGTGCCTTGATCCCCTGGGAATCCCCAGGGAATCCCCAGGGAATCCCCAGGGAATCCCGTGCGGTCTCTGTTGTTGTCCTGCCTTGGATTTTGCCTTAATTCCGTGGAAATCCCGTGTCAGTTTGTCCCGTGTCAATCCCGTGTCATTAATCCTGTATCATTGGTCCTGTATCATTAATGCTGTGTCATTAATCCCATGTCAATTCCATGTCATCAGTCCCGTGTCATTGGTCCCATGTCATTGGTCCCGTGTCATTAGTTCCATGTCATTTATCCCATGTCATCAGTCCCGTGCCGTTAATCCCATGTCATTCCTGTGTCATTGGTCCTGTGTCATTAGTCCCGTGTCATCAGTCCCATGCCATTAGCCCTGTGTAATTATTTCCGTGTCATTAATCCCGTGTCATTCATCCTGTGTCATTAATCCCATGTCATTAGTCCCGTGTCATTAGTCCTGTGTCATTAATCCCCTGTCATTAATCCCATGTCATTAGTCCCGTGTCATTAATCCCATGTCATTAGTCCCAAGTTGTCCCGGGCTTTGTCCCCTCTGGATTTTCCTTTAATCCCGTGTGATTAATTCCCATGTGAGTAATTAATTCCATGTGATTAATTCTTTTGTAATTAATTCCATGTGATTTATTAGTTCCATGTGATTAACTCCATGTCCGTCCCGCGTGCGTCTGCCCAGGGCATTAATTAGTGCCCGTTAATGAGCGGTGAACTCTCAGGGTGAGGGACACGGTTAATTAACCCCATTGATTAATTATTTCAGGCTAATTAATCCCCTCGAGTAATCATTCCAGGTTCATTTGCCTCATTCTGTTAATTATTCCAGGTGATACAGCACCATTGCCTCATCATTCCAGGTTAATTAGCCCCGGATTCCTTTATTATTCCAGATTAATTAGCCCGCCCAGTTAACTATTTCAGGTTCATTAGCACTGTTACTTGCAGTTAATTAACTGCTGCACTTAAGTATTTAAGGCTAAATAGCTCCTCGATTAATTATTCTGGGTAATTAATCTATAAAGATTAATTAGCCCAGGCTGATAATTGATTCAAACTTTATCAGCCTCCCTCCAATTAATTCAGGGCTAAGCATTGCCCTTAATTAATTAATCAATGATAGTGACACCTGCAAATAATTACCAACTGATAATTAACTATTCTGATCAATTATCCTGCTTCAGGCTGCTGCTTTCAGGGGCTTAATTAACCCCATTAATCAATGACTGGATGCTAATTAACCAATTCCCTACTTGACTACTCAGTTCTGCTTTGCGCTGTCAATTAACGAGTTAATTAATTAACGAACCATTCCAGCTCGTTTACATTCCAGGTGCCCCCTCCAGCCCGATTAATTGATCGATTAATGAGTGGATTGATTAATGAAGGGAGGGGGTGCGGCCTTACCTGACGACAAATGAGCGCGAGAGAAGTTGATTAAAAGTTGATTAAAAGTTGATTAAAAGTTGATTGAAGTAAAATAAAGTTTGTTAAAGTCGATTAAAAGTTTATTAAAAGTTTATTAAAAGTTGAATAAAGTGAAACAAAGTCGGTTAAAAGTTGGATCGAAGTTTATCAAGAGTTGAGGAAAGTCAATTAAAACTCTGACGAAAGTTCATCAAGAGTGGGGCGAAGTTTGCGCGGGTGAATTAATTAAAATAATTAGAGAGAGGCGTGGGGGAGGGGCAGGATCCGCGCCCCCCCCGGGGCTATTTTGGGGCCGCGCCCCTCCCCCACCCCGTGGGAACCGGGCGGGGGTGGGGGGAGGGGCCGGGGTGTGGTGGGGGAGGGGCCCCGGGGTGGGGTGGGGGAGGGGCCGGGGTGGGGGAGGGGCCGCTCTCAGAGGGCGCCTCAAGGTGGCCGCAGGTTCCGTCCCGGGGGAGGTGGGGGAGGGGCGCGCGGGGGGCGGGGGAGGGGCGCGGGGGGCGCGGGGGGCGCGGGCAGGGGTCGTGACCTCTGACCTCGCCCCGCCCCCGAAATTCAGGGTCATGGAGCTGCACGAGGCCGCCCCTCCCCCCCCGGAGGTCAAGGTGAGCGGGGGGGGGGGGGGGGGGGAGGGGGAATCCCGCCACCCCTCCCCCACCGCCCCCTCCCCTCCCCCACCCCGAATTCCCGGGGGTTCCGGGTTTTTTTTTGGGAGGGGGGAATTTGGAATTGGGGGGGGGGGGGGGGAATAAACAGGGCGTGGTCGGGGGGAGGGGCGGGAGGGGGAGGGGCGAGGTCTGGACTGGGGGGGGAGGGGGGAACCCCGGGGGGATTTGGGGAAATTCGGGAATTTTGGGGCGGAGGGGGAAAGGGGGAAATGCGTTGGAATTTGGGGATTGGGGGCTGGATTTGGGGGGAAATGGGGGATTGGGAGGGGGAAATCGGGAATTTTGGGAGAAATCGGGGATTTGGGGAGGAAAAGGGGGATTCGGGGTGGAATTTCCAGGGCAAAGAAGCACGTGGGAAGAAACACGAGGGAATTTGGGGGGGAAAGCGGCGACACGGGGCGGAAATCGCTGGCTCAGGGTGGAATTTGGGGGAAACCGATCATCTGCGGGCAAAAAAAAATGGACTCGCGGGGGAAATGTGGGATTTGGGGTGGAATTTTGCGGTCCGGGGTCAGAGTTTGGGGACCCAGGGAAGGATTTGAGGGACTGGGGAGATTCGGGAGGGAAAGGGGGAATTTTGGCCTACGCCGGGAATTGCAGGATTTGAGTTTGGAATTTGGGGCCAAACCCCGCGGTTTCGGTTCCGACCCTTTGCGCGCCGCTCTGGGGGTACAAACCCCGTTGGGTTTTTGGGCTGAAATCCCGGGTTTTTGTGATTCCCCCCATCCCCAGCACCTCCTGGAGACGCCCTTCGGGGTGATGCACGCCTGGATCTCGGGGTGCGCCCGGCCCGGCCGCCCCGCCCTCGTCACCTTCCCGGACGTGGGGCACACGCGTGAGTCCCGGCCCCTCCCCCACCCCCCGCCCCTCCCCCACCCCGGCTGACCCCCCCCCCCCCCGCCCCTCCCCCACAGACCTGACGTGTTTCTCGGAGCTTTTCGGGCACCCGGAGATGCTGGAGATCGCCCGCAGCTTCCACCTGGTGCACCTGGAGCCGCCCGGGATGGAGGAGGGGGCGCCGCCCTACCCCCCCGGGTAACGCCCCGCCCCCCCTTAACCCTGTGACCGCAGGGTGACCCCCGGGTGACCCCCAGTGACCCCCGGGTGACCCCCGGGTGACCCCGTGACCCCCGCAGGTACCAGTACCCATCCCTGGAGCAACTGGCCGAGGCTCTGCCCGGGGTCCTGCAGGGCCTGGGGTGAGTGGGGGATGGGAGGAGGGGGTGGGGGAGGGGTCGGGCCACGCCCCCCCTTTGACCTCTGACCTCTCTCCCCCCCCCAGCATCCGCAGCATCGTCGGGGTGGGGGTGGGGGCCGGGGCCTTCGTGCTGGCCAAGTTCGGGGTGAGTGCGGCAGGGGCTGGGGGGCACTGGGGGCCACTGGGAGACACTGGGAGGGGATTGGGGGTCACTGGGGGTCACTGGGAGAGGATTGGGGGTCACTGGGGGGCACTGGGAGAGGATTGGGGGGCAGTGGGAGGGAACTGGGAGGGGATTGGGGGTCACTGGGGGGCACTGGGAGAGGATTGGGGGCCACTGGGAGGGAACTGGGAGAGGATTGGGGGTCACTGGGGGGCACTGGGAGGGAACTGGGAGGGGATTGGGGGTCACTGGGGGGCACTGGGAGAGGATTGGGGGCCACTGGGAGGGAACTGGGAGAGGATTGGGGGGCACTGGGGGGCACTGGAAGACAATTGAGGGGCACTGGGAGAGCACTGGGAGGGCACTGGGGACACTGGGGGTGATTGGAGGCCCCTGGGAGGGCACCAGGGGGTGCTGGGAACAGATTGGGGGACACTGGGGAGCACTGGGAGGGACTGTGGGGACTTTGGGGTGGACTAGGGGGCTTGGGAGGGGGGGAGTAGGGGACACTGGGGGGCTGTGGGTGGCTCTGGAGGTCACTGGGGGTCCCACTGGGGTCACCTGGGGTCCCTCTGGGGTCACCGGGGTCCCCCCAGCTGCTGCACCCCGAGGCCGTTGAGGGGCTGGTGCTGCTCAACCTGGACCCCCGCGCCAAGGGCTGGATGGACTGGGCTGCCAGCAAGGTGGGCGTGGCCGAGGGCGTGACCTGGGCGTGACCGGGGGCGTGGCCTGGGCGTGGTCACGGGTGGGGGGCTAGAAGCCCTTGGAGGGGGGGCCCCAATGGATCTAGGGGGACCCTGGGGGACCCTGAGTCTCTCTGTGGGTCCCCAAATGGATCTGGGGGTGCTGAGGGGTCACTGTGGGGTTCTGGCGGAGATTTCGGGGGGATTTTGGGGGTTTGGGGATTTTCTGGGGGTCTCACAGCCCCCCCCGCCCCCGCAGCTGTCGGGGCTGAGGACGTCAACGAATGAGATGATCCTGAGTCACCTGTTCACCCAGGTGGGGCTGGGGGCACCTGGGGGCACCAAAGGTCCGGGGAGGGTGTGGGGTCCTGGAGGTCACTGGGAGGTCACCAGGGGGGGAACAACACTGGGGTCACCGGAGTCACCAGGGTGGACATCACTGGGGTCACCAGGGGTGGACATCACTGGGGTCACTGGGGTCACCGGGGCTGGATGTCACTGGGGTCACTGGGGCTGGACATCACTGGGATCACTGGGGTCACTGGGATCACCGGGGTCACGGGCTGGATATCACTGGGGTCACTGGGGCTGGATATCACTGGGGTCACTGGGGCTGGACATCACTGGGGTCACCGGGGCTGGACATTACTGGGGTCACTGGGGGTCACCGGGGCTGGACATTACTGGGGTCACCGGGGCTGGACATCACTGGGGTCACTGGGGTCACTGGGGTCACTGGGGCTGGACATCACTGGGGTCACTGGGGGTCACTGGGGCTGGACATCACTGGGGTCACTGGGGGTCACTGGGGCTGGACATTACTGGGGTCACCGGGGCTGGACATCACTGGGGTCACTGGGGTCACCGGGGCTGGACATCACTGGGGTCACTGGGGGTCACTGGGGCTGGACATTACTGGGGTCACCGGGGCTGGACATCACCGGGCCATGCCCAGGACGAGCTGGCGGCTGCCCCTCCCCCTGTTCGGCGGCTGCGGGAGCACCTGGCGACCACGCCCAACGCCGCCCTGCTCTGGGCTATGTACACCAGGTGAGGGTGTGGCCGGGGTGTGGCCCAATGGCACCAGCAGCAGGGGTGGGCGGGGTTTCCTCCCTAGAGACAGAATTGGGGGAGGGGGTGTGGCCTTGTATGGGTGGGGCCTTGGGGGTGGAGTTACAACCAAAGGGGAGGGAGGGAGGGAGGGAAGGAGGGGGTTAAGGGTGGGGTCACAAAGGGTGTGGCCATAGTGGGTGGGGCTGAAGTGTTGTCCCACCCCCCTCCTCCTCAGCCGTGGTGACCTGGGCCTGGAGAAGAGCGGTGCCGGGAGCCTAAAGTGAGTGACCCCTGACCCCTGAGTAACCCCTGAGTGACCCCTGAGTGACCCCTGACCCCTGAGTGACCCCTTGACCCTCCCCAGCTGCCCGGTCCTTCTGGTGGTCGGTGACAACTCCCCCCACGAGGACGCCGTGGTGAGTGGGGGCGGGATGGGGTGAGGGGGGGCTTGGACACCTGGACACCCCCTGACCCCTGACCCCTGACCCCTGACCCAAGGTGGAGTGCAACGCCAAACTGGACCCAACGCAAACATCGTTCCTGAAGGTGACCTTTGACCTCGGGGTGACCGCTGGGTGACCGCGGAGCTCGCGCTCGGCGATCACTCAATGACCGCTCCCGTAGATGGCCGACGGTGGCGGGCAGCCGCAGATCGCCCAGGTGAGGGGTCGGGGGTCAGGGGTCAGGGCAGGGGTCAGAGGTCACCCGGGGCCCATCCGGTGGGCAGTGCTGACCGTGCCGCTTCCGCAGCCCGGCCGGCTGACCGAGGCCATGAAGTACTTCCTGCAGGGCATGGGCTACAGTGAGTAACAACCCCAGCCGGGGCGGGGCTCGTTAACGCTCGTTAACATGCACGAGCGCCTCATTAGCATGCAAAAACAAGGAGCCTATCGGGTAACGGGTGTGGATCCGGGAGGGGGCGTGGTTAAAGCAAAGGGGGGTGGCTTAACGGAGCAGGAATATCTTGGAGGAAAGGGGTGTGGTTGGAAGAAAGGGGTGTGGTTTAACGGAATGGGTGTGGTTGGCAGGGAATGGGGGTGTGGTTTAAGAGGGAATGGGTGTGGTTGACAGGGAATGGGGGTGTGGTTAATTGGGAAAGGGGCGGGGATTGGCCGGGAATGGGGGTGTGGTTTAACAGGGAATGGGGGTGTGGTTAATTGGGAAAGGGGTGGGGATTGGCAGGGAATGGGGGTGTGGTTTAACAGGGAATGGGTGTGGTTGGAAGAAAGGGGTGTGGTTTAAGAGGGAATGGGTGTGGTTGGCAGGGAATGGGGGTGTGGTTTAACAGGGAATGGGTGTGGTTGGCAGGGAATGGGGGTGTGGTTAATTGGGAAAGGGGTGGGGATTGGCAGGGAATGGGGTGTGGTTTACTGGGAAGGGGGCGGGGATTGGCAGGGAAAGGGGTGTGGTTTAACAGGGAATGGGTGTGGTTGGCAGGGAATGGGGGTGTGGTTAATTGGGAAAGGGGTGGGGATTGGCAGGGGAAAGGGGCGTGGTTTACTGGGAAGGGGGCGGGGATTGGCAGGGAAAGGGGCGTGGCTCAAGGCCCTGGCTGTCCCCCCGCAGTGGCCGCCTCTGCCATGACGCGTCTGTCCCGCTCCCGCACCGGCTCCGTCACCGTGGCAGAGGGCGAGCGCGGCCGCAGCCGGACCCTGAGCCGGGGCAGCACCGGGGGAGTGCCCGTGCCGCCCCCTGTCAGCCCCTGAGGGACTCCCTTGCCTTTTCCCCCCAGATGGTCACTGGGAATTCCCCCTGACCCCTGGGGCCCCCCAAAACCCTCTGGGACCCCCCAAGATCCCCTGGGTCCTACACTAAACCATCCAGGAGCCCCAAGGACTCCCTTGGGACACCACCAAACACTCCAGACCCAACCCAGAATCGTTCTGGGACCCCCAGAGGGACCCCCTCATTCCCCCCGAGAAACCTCAGGGACCCCAGGTGTCAATAAAAGGTCAAAGCAGTGACAGAACCGCACCCACTCTGTGTCCAGTACTTGCACTGGGAAGACTGGGAGCACTGGGAGGCACCATGGAAGAACAGGGAGGGGAGCGGGAACAGTGGAAGGCACTCAGGGAGGGAACTGGGGACACTGGAAGGAGACACTGGGGAGTGATCCTGATGCTGAAAAGGAGATGGAACAAATCTCAGGGAGCCCAGGCCTGCAGGAAACTCCAGGAACCAGGAGGACACGGAAGAGGAGCCCTGGGGCATCCAGAGCTTTGATCAGGGAGAAATCCTGTGCTGTCCATGCTGCAGCATGGATGCACCTGCCGAGTGCATTTTTTTCTTGTCAGGGATTAAATTGAAGGGGAGAATACATTGATTTGCCCTTGTATTGGTTTAAGGTGAGGTGCCTCAGTTTCAGGGCTTAAATTGAAGGAAACCGAGGGGCGCTGGGGGACGCTTGTGGCTCGGCAGCTTCAGCGAGCGCTCGCAAAAGTCACTGAAAGGAAGAGAGAGGAAAAAGTCCAGCCCCAACGCCACAGGCTTTTTGTCTGTGGGCTTTGTGGGTACTGCTCTTTGACCGAGCCACAGCGTTAAATAATCACATGGGCGCCTTCTAGAAACAGTGCCCAATCCATGTGGCGCTCTCCCGTGACACCTTCGGCTCCGCGTTTCCTCATCGCTGCGTCAGAACAGCGGCAGGGCCAGGGGTGATTGCGGTGGCGCTTTTTGGGCTGCGGCGTGGGATTTTGGTGGTCGCTTGGTTGTTAGTAAAGTTCGACAGCTTTAGAAGAAGAAGAAACAGTTTTGGCAAAAATTTTGGTTTGGTTAATAAAGGAGAAGTTAGTTTAAAAAGTAAGAAAAAATGGGGGGGGTTGTTTGTGTTAGATAATACAGTTGAGCTTACGGGGGAGGATGATAGAGGATTTCGTATTATTATTTTAGGACACCCACATTCAAGATGAAGCAGTTCCTCGTGAAGAAGAGCTTGCTTTTCCAGGTTTCCTAGAATATAGCGGAGATGCCAGAGTTTAGATCATGCACTTCCCACTCTGATAGGCAGGGGCAGGAGGGGAGAGCTGCATTTATTTTTTGCCTCCGTTCTCTGCCTGTGCCCGAGGCCGGGCTGTGAGCTTGAGGCATTGCTGCCACCGCGTGGACAGAGAGCGGTACTGCAGCTCTCCCCCGTGCCCGTCCCCGCCGTGCGTGGGAGCCCCGGGTTATGAGTGGATCTCTACATCCTCTGTGGACTTAATGCAAAGTGACAGGGCCACCACTTGTTTCATCACAGTCCTCACGACAGCTTGCAGAGGAAACTCAGCTGTGACGAGGACTTTGGAGCGCTTCTTCCCCCTTTTTTCCATTGACCTTGGTGCTGGCAAGTTGTTTTCCAGCACATTCTCGCTTCCTCCTCTCCTCTGACTAGAAGAAAAGCTGCTGCTCGTAGGTGCTACTGCTAAAAGGCTTCACCAGTTCAATGATCCCTGCAGGCTCCCTCAGCAGCAGGAGGTCGATCTCGTTTAGGCCGTGTGTCGGGGAGTCGCTTGCCGTGTTTTTACTGTGGGCATCGGGCGGGCAGCGGCGGCCACGGGGGCCCTGGCGCTGTTTAAGGCCTCTCCTGGTGCGTGTTGCCAGAGGAGAAGCTGCCGCTGCCAGCCCTGCCCTCCTGCCTGGGGCACGGCTGGCCGCGGGGCCGGACAGGCCGGGTTTGCCGCAACCACACCGAGCTGGCGGTGGCCGCAGTGGCATCTGGCCCTGCATCGCGCCGGGATGGGCCCTGGCACGGCGCCTCCCGACCCCTGGGACACACTGCCCGTGGGCTGCTTTGATGGTCTTTGTCAATGGGACCATGAGGCCTTACCCACCTTTCTAATTGGGCCGGCGGCACGCCCATCTTCAGAGCTATCAGCAAGTGGCTCTGTTGGACACGGTGGAAGCTCCTAGCAGCTTCTCCCAGAAGCCGCCTCTGTGGGCTCCCTGCTGCTACCACAAAACCAGGCTGTGCCAAATTAATACAGCGGTCTTTGGTAGGAATGCTGAGGTGCAATGATGAGCTTGTCCTTTAGTAACTTGTAGCTGTGAGCCTGAGTAAATGACAAAATTCCCATAGCTGGTGTCAGTGATTTAAGCATGGCAAGAAACTCACTCCCTGTGCCGAGCCACCCCCCAGCCCCAGAGTCTGTGAGCAAGAACCTGAATGTATTGGATGATGCAACCTAGAAACGTGTGTTCTATTTCATCTGTGGAAAGCAGGTTTTTGGGACATGTTTTCTCCTCCTTCTCTTACCCTTCCAGGGGAGAGGGAGACTGATGCCTTCTGATAGTGGCCCAGCTGTGAAAACCAGGTGAGGCAGTGTTTCTTACCTCTTTCAGCACTCCTCATTCCTCCAGGGGGGCATTTTAAGGATGGACTGGAGCTGTTGGATCTGCCCTGGACAGCAGGCAAGCATAGACTCTCTGCTGCTCCTGGGCTCTGGACCCCCCCCCCCACCTAGAACCACGGTTCTAGAGTGACCTAGAACCACAGGCCCACCTACCTAGACCTCGTCCCCTTGGTCTGGACCACCCAGTTGGATTTTCAGCAGCAAAACTTGATTTTAAGTAAATGTCAAAGTTAATTTCTCTGCGGCTAATAAGTTGATAAGGGAGTTAATCAGCTTTTGCTGCCCTTCACTGATTGTCAAGGTCATGAAAAAGTGGCTCTACTGTTGTAAAGGAAATATGGCTATTACACCTCCCTCCTTCTCCCCAGCGTAGAAAGACATGAATTGATCTTTGATCTTCTTTCTTTGGGTTTCTGTGGCAGTTTGAGCTGCACAGAGAAGGTGTCTGTGGTCATGGCAGCCAGGGAAAGGTGCTGGGAAGGAACTGCTCAGCCATCCAGAAGAAGCAGTGGATTGGGCACCAGGCCACCTTGCAATTCCTGTGTTGTGTTCGTTGAGAGCCTAGTTTTGAAGGCCATGAGGTTTTCCTAAGGTTGAAGGGAAGCATGAGGCCTGTAAATGATCATCTGCTTCCCATGCCTAGATATTTTCATGCAGGAGCATGGAATCCTAAAATGTCATGAGCTGCAAGCAAGGAGGCCCCAGGATCCTGGAGGCCTGCAGAGGAAGGGCCAAGCACCCCATGGTCGGGTTTAGATCCTGGGGTGTGCAGTGGATGAACACAGATTCGGAGTCTATTGCCCTGGGGCCTGAAATGGGTGATGTCAAGTGGAGTTGTGGTGTAGAGGGCATTCCTCGGTTGCCACCACGTGTCTGTTGCTGTCAAGTTCCCCTGCAGCGGTGTGACTTTTTTCCTGACTTTGCATCAGATGCAGATGGATTCACCTGGTGGCAGAGCGCCCCATCCTGCGTGAGGGGGTTCCTCTGTGAAGGCAAGTCAGCATTTGTCTTTGCTGGGGTGGTGTATGAGTATGAGTATGTCACAGCATTGTTGTTTGCCTTTCTTTTCAGGAAGCGATGGTGGATGTCGGCTGTCAAGGTGAAGTGGAGCAGGTAAACCATGACTGGTGGAGAGAAGTTGCTCTTCTCCTAGTTTAGTTGATCATGCAACCGTAAGCCTCCCTTTTTGTGTTTTATGGGGTCTGCTTGTGTGATGCCATTCTCCCGTCAGCAAGCGAGTAAGGGTTTCCGCTTGGAATTTTAGCTGGCAGACATCCCTTTGCTGGGCCATGGCCTTAGCAAGAAACGGTGTCCCTTTTCCATGGGCATGCCAATTCACCCTCCCCTGTTCCTGCTGTCCCTTAGCAGGAGGCATTTGGTGTCCTAGCGAGGTCTCTGCCTGCTTTTTCCAGCCCTGTGAGCCTGCTTCCCTTCCCTTTGTGCAGCACGTGTCTGTCCTGGTGTTAGGATTTTTGAATGCTTTGAAAAGGAATACTTTATCTAGCATAAATAATGGACATTTCTGCAAAACCGTGTGTTGTCTTCTACTCACAAACTCTCTTCAACTCGATGGGGACTCTCATGGCCATTTTATGATTGAAATGTATTCACCCATGAGCCGGGCACAGAAAGGGAAGAGTTGTTTCTCCCTGCCTTGTTTTTCCAAGGTGTAGGCGGTGTGTCATCTTCAGTAACCTTCACAGTCCAGCTACTTTGGCCTATCCAATACTCTTTGAAGTAAGCATTTTGAAAAGCTGGGCCAGGTTTCCCTGCATGGTTTTAGTTTTTTCCGTTGCAGCCCTGAGCAGGTGTCCAAAGTAAGAAAAAATCCCCCTGGTGCCTCCATCTTCCCCCTGGGCAGGTATGCAGGGGCAGCAGCACCTCCTGCCACAGGAGCAGCACCCTATAAGCGATGTCTCAAACCCAGAGCCTTCCCGGGGCTCTAGAGAAGAGCTGAAGGGGGAAGAAGGGAGGCAGGAAAGGCTGGGTGCCTTCCCCGAGAGCGCCTGTGTCCCTGTGCCCTGCACAAGCGGCAAGGGCCAGCATCCGTGTGATTTCGAGATGGGCCTCCGAAGGCCAAAATGCAGCTGAGGCACGGGAAAGAACAAGGCCAAGGGAAACGTGAGGCTCCATGCAGCTCAAGTGCGTTCTTTCTGCGGTCGGTCGTTTTCCCGTTTCCCCATTGGTCCGTTTTGGATCCTTGCCCCGATTGGTCGTTTTGAAATTCTTTCACGCCATTGGTCCGAGTGTCAAAGCCCGCCACCTCGTTCCCTGTATAAGCAGCGCGGCGGGGCGGGTTATACCTCAGTCGGTCGTGGGTTCCAGAGCGTGCCTCGCCTGAAGAGATCTCGTCGCGGAGAAGCAGCAGCGCCGAGCCGATGGAGCAGCCGTGCCTGCAGGCGCACGGAGAGCCTCGTGGCTCAGCTGCCCCTGCAACTCTCATAAAAGAGCGATCACTGAGGGTGTTGGTGTTCCTCTGGAGCATAGGGCGCCTTTTTCAAGGCGACCGGCTGCCGGATGGTCGCAGCACCCGAAGAGGCTCCGCAGCCGGGCTTGAGCGGGCGCGGGCCGAAGGTCCAGAGCTTTGTGTGAGGCAGCAGCATCGCGGGTGAGTGAGCGTGGGTTCGTGGGGAGGGCGTGTTTTCGTTTCGTTATTGCGGAGGTGCGGCGGTGCGAGCCAGGGCACGGGGGGGAGGTCCGTGCGTGTCCTGGCAGCCGCGTGCGTTCCGGGGACAGAGGCCGGGCAGCGGCGGGGCTCCCCGAGCGTGGGGGCGGGGGGGGTGGGGGGTGTTGGGGAAGGAGCGGCTTTCCCTGCGGGAGCCGAGCCCCGTGGTATGGCGGGAGGCGGGCTCGGCCCTGAAGAGCGTCGGTGTTTGCGGTGCCCCGGTGTTGGCGATGCCATGGTAGAGGTTAAGCGCGATAGGGGAGTGCGGGTTGGCCGTACCGCGTGGCAGGCGGGCGAGTTTTCCCGTGCTGGGAAGGGGAGTGGCGGTGGTTTTCCAGTTGCCATTCTAGCCCTAAAGCCCGGCGCCGCGGCGGTGAATGTACCGCAGGAGGTACGGGATGCCCCGGCCGCGTGGCGCACGGGCAGGGAAGGGGGGGGGCGGGTCTGGCGCCGGCAGCGAGGATGCTTTGGGGGCTGGCGGCGCGGCGGTGCGCGGCTCGTGTTGGCCCGGCGCCGTGGGTACGTGGTGCCCAGGGCTCGTCGGTTCCCCGGCGCTGGGGGGGAGGGGGGGGGGCGGCTCTGCCCCTGGGAGTCGCGGTCCCTTTGCGGGGGGCAGGGGAGCCGGGGCCGGCCGGGCAGCGCCCGTGTGTTGGGTGGCGCGGTGTCCCCGGGACTGAAAGGGCAGCGCCGAGCGAGTCCTGGCCGAGGGTGTAAAGTGCTCTCGCTCCCCGTCCCTCCAGTTTGGTGGAGGAGCGGCGATCGGAATTACTCGAAAAAGCCGCCATTTCGGCGAGGTTGTTTTGTCTGGTTTTCCGCTGTGTAAGTGCCTGGCGCTTGACGTACGTGGAGAGGTTTTTCTTTATTCGGTAGCGGCTTTGATGGTGGTGAGTCGCGGTTTTTTTTGGTGGGTTTGAGGTGACGCGATGTCGTTGATTTGTTCGGATTTTGTGATCTTTGGAATTGTATCCTCGTTTGTCGTAGGCTAGGGGTTTCTTTGTTGGGTTTGTTGGATTGCAGTGTGTATTTTGTCGTTGTGGAATCTTTCGGGAGCTTTAGGATTTCACGGGGAGCAGCCTGGCTTGTGTGGTGGAGGCTGGGGTGTTTCTTCGCTGCCTTTTTTTTAATTTTTCCAATTTTTTTTTGTGTCGAGCGGTTTTCAGGTGGTTTTGAAGAAAGTGTGGTTTTGTTTTGTTTGTTGATGTTGTATGCTAAGGGACCAGGTTTATTTCTTTTTTAATCCTGCGTTCCTTAGGTTCCAGGTCGATGTTTTCGGTTTTGAATTGAGTTTTGGTGTTAAATTTATTTGCGTGTGTGTGTGTATTTTTTTTTTTTTTTTTGCTGTAAGATTTCTTTAGACCCTATTATTTCCTTTTATGTTGGCTGTTGCACCCTGTTCTTTTTCAGATGTAGGGGTAGGCAGGTTTTTCCCAGGGCGGGCTGCAGGGAAGCAAGGCGTGCGCTTGGGTTTTGTGGTATTTTCTTGCCAAGGCTCGATTGTCTTGTGCTTGGTGTCGGGGATGGAGCAGTGGGGGGTTTTTTGTGTCTTGTCAGGCTCGGTTTTCACTCCCTGGGGCTTTTGACGGAGAGTCTTTTGATTTCTGTGGATTTGAGGAAAGAGTTTGTGGTCAGAGATGAAGGGTTGTGTCGTATCCCTTTGTCCTGGAGCGCTTACCGGGTGCTGATGGCCGGGCGGTGCCGGAGCGGTCCCCGGTGGGCACCGAGCCCCGCTCGGTTGGAAGGCAGTCTTTTGTCTGTTTTGTGTTGCAAATGAGGGCGTTCCTCGTGGCGGCGCCAGCTGGAGATTTGCCAATTTGTGTCTTTGGCCGCCTTTGGTTTTTAAATTGAGTTTTATTTTTTGGAAGGTTTACTTGAGAAGCGGGAACGATTTATTTGAACCTTGTTTGGCGGGGCATGTGAAGATGCTGATGGTAAATGGTGGGGAACAAACCCCTGTCCCTGGTTGTGTCGATCGCAGCGTGGAATCGTTTGAAGAGAGACGATTGTGGTCTTTGAGGCCATGAGACAGCTGTGGAGGTCCATTGAATACTTGAATAGGGTTTTTATGAGAGCGGGTTGTTGCTCCGGGCACGTACGTCGATTGTGTATTGGCAAGGGTCCTTCGGTGGCAAGGCCTTTGTGTTGGTGTCGTAGTTTTAATTTTAAAGCGGGCAGAAAAAGCAATGAATGTAGTGGTTTTACGTGTATTCAATTTTGGTTTTGGTCTTTCCTTTTTTTGTGGGAGAGAGATTAGGATAAGAAACCATGTAGGCTTCAGTTTAAAATAAACAAGTTTATTTATTTTATTTATTTTATTTTATTTATTTATTTTATTTTATTTTATTTTATTTTATTTATTATTTTTTAAATAATAAATTTTTTTTAAATAATAGAAATAAAATAATTATAAATAATTAATTTATTTAATTTATTTTATTTATTAATATACCCTAAAAGAAAAAAAAAAAGCTGGAAAAAACCCCTAAAACAGAATAAAACTTTCAAACCCCTATTTTCTTGTTTTCTAAACCGTTTACTTTTTTCCAAACTAACATCAAGAGACAAAACTTGTCCTTTTTAGTCCGTTTTATTATTTGACCCTAGTCTTTTTTTCATTTATCAGGGGAAGAGTATTTTTTAGAGTTGTGGATTTTACGGCTCACTTAGCAGAGTTTTTTAGTGGTTTTTCAAGTGTTGCCCAAAGAAGCGCTTGGAGAAACTTGCTTTTGTGACTTTGTTAGGAGCAGTTTTTTAAGCTGCTTATGGGTAATGGGTTTTAGACTCTTGCATCCCGGGGTGTTCCTTTTTCAAGATGCATCACTTTAAAGGAAAGTATTTTTTACTGTGAGGTCCAGAGATGTGTTTTTCCTTTTTTACCGTCGCAGGGGGCTTCTCCTCTTTCTCTCTGTTTAAGCATTTTATAGGCTATGACTTCGTTCATGACCAACCCTTTTGCTTCAATCTACACACCCATGAAAGCCATTCATTTTTAAAATGCCTCTCTTTGTTATGATTTAAAGGCATGATCTAAACGTAGAGTTTGTTTTCATGGCTTAAGTAAGCATAGAACCACTCATTATTTAATGCTCTGTTTTAATCTGTTTTTTTTACTTTTGGTCCTGACTTGATGCTGTTGGTTTTTATGTTTTTGCTTGCAGGTTTTTGTGGTTTGTGGTTTTTGATGTTTAGGGCTAAGGCTGCACTGGTGAGGGAGGAGGAACTCAGAGAAGTATTAGAGATGGGAGGGTGTATGTATTTGGCAGGGTGGTGTGCATGATTTGTCTGTGACAGCCTTGTTGTTTGTGTTTCCTTTCAGGAGGTCAAGCTGGATGTCAGCGTTGAAGGTGACGTGTGCCCGGTGAGCCGTGACCGCTAGGCAGAAGCCCTTGGTGGTGCTGAAGTCTGACTCGGTGGTGCCAGTGTAAGCCTCCACGATGGTGCGTTTTAAGCAGTCCCATGCCACGATGCCGAGCTTCTCTCAGCGGTGATGGTTTATGTTTCAAATTTTTTCTGTCAGAAATGTGTTTCCTGGCGCACAGTCTTAGGCGAGAGCAGTGGCCCTTTCTGGTGGGCCAATAACGTCTGCTTCCCCTGTTGGTGAGGTCCCTTAGCAGGAGGCATTTGGGCGTCCCAGTTGGATATCCTAGTGGGGCGTCTGCCTGCTTTTGCCAGCCCAGTAAGCCTGCTTCCCTTCCCTTTGTGCAGCATGCGTGTGGCCTGGTGTTAGGATTTGTGCATGCTTTGAAAAGGAGAGCTTGATGTTGGCAAAGTAATAGACCTTGGTGAAAAACGGTGTGTTTGTCCAATGTCTTTGCAAGTTGCCGGCCAGTCCCCTGTAGAATTTCCTCTTGAAATGTGTTCCTCCATCTGCCAAGAACACGAACTGCCTCTGTCGGTTCTTCCCACCCCGTGTTTTTGCAAGTTGAAGGGGACCCGTCCTTTTCCGTGTCCTATACAGCCCAGCTCCCCAGCCGTATCCCACAGTCCTCATCACCTAAGCAGGCTGGAAAGGTGAGGCAGTTTTCCCTGCAGGGGTTTTTCAGTGGCCTCCCTCCACGGGAGTTGAAATGATGCCAAAAGCCCCTGGTGCCTCCGTATCCCCCCTGGCTAGAGATGCCAGGCCAGGAACAGCTTGTGTGTATGGAGCACAAGTGCTCCAGTTCTGTCCCAAACAGAGCTAGAGCAGAAGAGATGAAAGGGGTAAGAATGAAGGTAGTAAAGGCTCTGTGCTTTCCACGAGTGTCTGGTGTGTTCCCCCTCTAAAAGTACCCAGGCCCAGCATCACTGTGATGTGTAGAAGAGCGTGTGAAGCCAAACTCTCCCCCACGCCAGGCCAGGTAGGAAAAGGCTTTGGCATTGTGAGACCCACTGTGACCATCCCAGAACAGGTGCCTTGCAGCTGCAGCAGAGCTCGCGCTGTCCCCATTTCCACGTTGTCGACACCTCCATAGTCCCACATGCCACAGCTCCCAGTCATCCATGAACACGTTGTGTTGAAGGAAGGGGAGTATTTGTAAAGCGTCTGTGTATTTCCCTAGACTTGCAGGGGGTTTGGATTTAGCCCGGGCTTGTCCACTAAGCCCTAGGTGCACCAGCCCAGGTTGTGAATGGTGGAGGGATGTTTGAAAGACTTGCAGAGAAAGACAAGGTCTTCATGATGGCAAAGGCAGAATTGCAAATGAAGGGAAATGATGTTTGGGGAATGTTAGGAGTTGTGTTTAGGGGTTGTGAACCTGAGGCCCGTGTCCTTTTGGAGGTGGCCTCCCCATTTCAGCCTCGGGCACGTGCAGGGGAAGCGGGGTCTGTCTGGCTAGCAAGGCAAGGCTGGTGGCTGAGTGTGTCAGGTGTAGGTAATGAGGTGTCCCTGGCATGAGCAGCAAGTCCCCTGTGCCCCTGCCATCCCAGCTGCCTGGTGTGAGGCCTTAGCACAATGAGGTGTCAGAGCCCAGGTCCAGAGCAGAGCCAGGTGATGAGGGGGTGGCTGGTGCCAGGGTCGCTCCCTTAGGCGTGGAGCTGCCGGAGGAGAGGGGCTTTTTGGGTGTCCACGGCACATGTCACAGAATAGCTGAGACAATATTTTGTGTTCTGTTCTGGAGTGTGACCCTGGATGCACTTGCACACCTAGCATGGCTTCATAGGAGGTGCTAAGCAGCAAACCTTTGTGCCAGGCATCAGCAGCAAGGGTGGGTTTCTGGGAGTGTTTTCCTTTGCATTTTTGTGTAATTTCTCCCTCCCCCAATGCCCCTGGAAAGAAACATGGGGTTTTGAGGATCCACTTGGCTTCACTGGAGAGAAGGAAGACCTGTTACGTTATTGTCTGTCTAAAAAGATGTCAAGGTGTCTTTTTTCATCCTTTGAAAGCTTTGGTTTATTTTTTTGTTGTTCTCAGGGAGTAAATAGAAGGGGGGTGTACCTACCTTTGGCATGGGATGGGTTTCATGTGGGGATCACGGGTGTTACTGCTTCCTTTCCTTGGAGGGCTGAAATGGCAGGAAAGGCCAGCTTGTCCAGTGGTTCTATTCCCTAGGATGTTGTTTGGTCGTGTATCTTGTGTTTTGATGTTGTTTCTTGTGTCCCATTTTTTTTTTCCTAAAGTGAGGATGACTTGAAGGGTGGGTGTGTTTGTATTGGAGGTGGAGTGGATTTCAGTCTTATTTTGATATGGCTTATTTATTTATTTCCTGTTGCATTTCTTAGGTTTCCTATAGATCCGGTTGGTTTTGAGTTGAGGTTTGCTGGTGTATCTTTCTGTTTTTTTGGTGGTGTGCTCTGTTTTTAGAGGATGTGTTTTCTAAGGTTTACTATGCTGCAGGGGGCTGTCGCTTGAGGTGTAGGAGAGGTGTTTATGGATCGTTATTCTTGTGGTGAGCGTGTAGCATTTGTGTTACTGGGTTTGAGGTAGCATGATGTTTATCATGTGATAGGGGTTTCTTTCTTTGGCTTGTTGGATTGCAGTGTGTGTTTTATCCTTGCGGAGAATTTGGTAGCTAGCTGTTTATGTTCCCATCGGGGCCAGCGTTGGTGGCTGGTGGAGGCTTGCGTGTTGTGTGAGATGCCTTTTTTCTAAAGGTTTAAATTTTTCCTTTGAGTGGTTTTAAGGTGGTTTTAAATGTTTTTGTGAGATGGGATTTATTTATTTCTTTCATGTCATGTTTCTTGTGTTCCATGTGAATGAGGTTGGTTTTGCAGTTGTTTAGGTGTTGAATTTTTTTTTTTGGTGGCGTATTTTGTTTTTAAGGGCCGTATTTTCTATGGTTAATGCTGTGGCACAATGAATGTGTTGATGTCTAGGAGAGGTGGTTCTTTATTTGGTGATCCCTTTTATTGTGATGAGTGTGTTGTGTTTGTTTTCTTGGGTTTGAGGTTGTGTACTGTCATTCATTTGGCTGTGTTTTGTAATGTTTAGAAGAGTCTTGTTGTTTGTGATAGGATATGGGTTTATTTGTTTTGTTGGATTGATTGCAGTGTGTATTTTATTATTGTGGTAGCTTTAGGAGCTGTTTTAGGGCTCCATGGGGGAGGCTAGCCGAGTTGGCTGCTGGAGTGTGATGTTTTTTAAATGGGAGGTTTTCTCTTTTTTGTGTTTAATAACGGTGTTGCTTTGTTTGCAAGCAGTGTGTGAGAAGGGATAGGGTTTATTTGTGTACATCCTGTTGCCTTTCTTAAGTTCCATGTCAGTCAGGTTGGTATTGAGTTTTTTGGAGTTGAATTTTTTTTGGTGGTGTCACGTGTTGATCAAGGCTGTTTTCTAAGGTTTATGACAGCATAAAGGGCTGTTGCTTGAGGTGTGAGAGGTTTTTATTCATGGAGCAGTCCCTTTTATTCCGTTTGGTACGTTGTGTTGTGTTTTCTTGTGTCTGAGGTGGTGTGATGTCATTCATTTGTTGTTGGTGTTTCTCTTTATAGTTTATTTATTTATTCATTTACTTCATTGTTGTGTTTCTTAGTTTGCATGTTGATGAGGTTGTTACTGAATTGAGTTTTGCTGATGATAATTTTTTAATTATATATATATAATTTTTTTTTGCGTTATGTTTCAAAGAGTGATTTCTAAGGTTTATCAAGGTGCAATGGGCTGTTGCTTGAGGTGTGTGAGTTTTTGTTTTTTTTTTTCTGGTGAGCATGTGGTGTTTGAGATAGGATGCGTTTCATTTGTTGAGGTTTTGCCCCCTTTGTCCTTGGATTGTTGTGTATGACACGCTAGGGTTTTCTTTGTTGGGTTTGTGGGACGGCAATGTCTTTCACCCTTGTGCATCCTTTGGGAGGTGTTTGTGTTTGACTTGGGGCCAGCCCGGGTGGCTGGTGGAGGTTTGCCCGTTTTGTTTGTTGCAGGGTTTTTCATGGTTTCTATGTATTTTATGTGGAGCAGTTTGGAGGTGGTTTTTAATCGTTGTGTTGCCTATCTTTGTAAGGGGTGTGTGAGAAGGGTTAAAGTTTATTTTTTTCCTTCTTTGGTGTTTGTCTGTTGATGAGGTTGGATTTTGAAAGGAGTATTGGTGTTGGTGTGTTGTGTTTTTTAGGGCTATGTTTTTGAAGGTTTTGTCACTCGGCCCAGTCCTGAGGCGCGGCAGTCATGGCTTACCACCCTTGTCATTCCATCAGAGAGGTCCCAGTCTGCGGGGCCTCTGAGACCTGGTACCGAGGGTGGTGGGTGCAGCCGTGGCGACGCCACTTTCCGTGGTCCAGGACACTCAGACAGGTGCAGGCCGCTTGAGCAGGAGTGGTGGTTCTTTGCAGCTCCTTGAGTAGGACCCCACGTTTTGGTCAGAGGTGGTGAAGAGCAAGGTGCCAAGGTGGCACGTGTGGCAGGTGAGGTTGCTGTGGAAGAGATTTGAGAAGAGAAAGTACGGTGGTTAGCTGTGGTTTGAAAGAGACGTCCCTTGTCTCTCCCCTCCCTGCCGATAGGCTAGCTAATATAAGGGTAAGGAATTTCAAGGCTCTGTTGGAAGGGAGATGATTCTGTCTGTCCCCTGGGTCTGTAGCCCTTGTCCTGGCTGAAGCCAGGGGTAAGAGCTGTACGCACGGCCCCTTAGTTTCTAGAACCTCCCTTGTAAAGGTGTTTTTTTATTACTCCGTTCCTCCTGTGCCCCTGGCTGGAACTCTGGGGATGTCAGGGGCTAGGCAGGTTGTGTCTTTTCCCTAGAGCAGTCCTAACACCTTGAAGCATTGTTCTCTTTGCACGAGTACCTGTATCTCTGTGTGTGGCTTGTATGATGGCCTTGGTTGTCCTTGTATGTTGCAGAAGTACTTTGATCCCTCACGTGTTTTGTGCTGAAAGGTCTGGCCATGCGTTTGTCCACCCTGCTGCCTGACATGCTAGGACCAGAAGGTGTTTTAACTTTGTCACTGGCAGCCTCTTGGTACAGTTCACCCAGCACGTCCAGAAGGCAGGTGTAGGCCAAGGCCTCCGTCTAGTTCCCTGGCAAGTGGTGTTGTCCCTATGTTTGTGGTTTTAGCAGCTGTCTAAGCCTGTTCCATCGTTTGCTTTGGCAGGGTGAAGAGAGCCAGAGCAGCAGGCATTTGGAGGGAGGTTTGTGGGTGTTGTGGGGAGCTCCAGCGAGTCCCTGTATGGAGTTGTTTTAGGAAGTGTAAGGCCAGAGCTTTCTGCATGTACTGCTTACCATCCTTTTTAAAGCAAAGCCTGTTGTTTTTCTTGTGTCTAACCCCATTTTTTTTTCATGCCATTCCTTGAAGGAAGGGGAGAATGTTAGAGCTTGTGGGCCACCGTGCATGTTTTGGAGCTTGTCAGCCCGTCGGTTTCCTACGGCTTCCTCCTCGGAGTCTCCTGATGGGTATGTGTCTTTTTATTTCCCATATGTCATGGCTCGCCTTTTTGCTAAGATCCATCAGCATGTCCAGTAGGTGAGAGGTCCAGAGTTATGGAATGCCTGGATCACTCTATCTGCCTCCTTTGAGTCAGTAAAAAAAAAAGTTTCCCTGTCTGTGGTGTCCTAGATAGGCTGTTAAGAGTGTGTCTCCTTGTGCCCTGTGAGCTGACAAGGTGGAGGGTCCCCTTTGCCCTTTTCCCTGCCTTCCATTTCTGATACAGGATGCTGTCTATTGTTTCCCTTGTAGCACCTTTGAAGGGCCATGCATGCCCATGTTTTGTCCCTCAGGCCCTGGCATACGTGTTGCCTCTTTTGCAGCCCAGGTGTGGAGATGTAGCTGAATGCAGTCCTGGGTTCCTTCCTCCCTCCCTGCCCCCCTTGCTCTTCAGGGCCGTTTGAGCAGTAGCGTGGTTTCAAGCCTGTGGGCATTTAGAAATTGAAGTGGTCCTGTTCTATGAAGCCAGGATTCATTTTTTAAGAAGGGAGTGTAGATCAGGCTGATTTTCGCAGAGCCTGGGGCCAAGTCCTTGCCTGCAGGTGCAAGGCTTTTGAGAAGCAAGCATCAGGCCTATTTTCTTCTCCCCCCCAGGGTCCTTCAGTAAAATTGCTCCATAACGACTCTGATTAACATGTCGATGGAGTTGAAATTTGTTTTCTGTGTCCAGGAGAGCTGAGCCTGGGGCTTTCCCGCATTTGTCCTTTCCGTGTTTAAAGCTTCGCTGCCCCCTGCTGGCCGTACCACGATATGACCACTGTCTTGGCCGAAAAGGTCCCGTGAAGGTGTGGCCAGCACGGAAACATCCTCACTGCGTTGTGTCTAGTACCCCATCCAATGTAAAAACGGCTGCCTCTGTTTTCTCATCTTGGGCCACGGTACTTAAAAAACTGCCTTGTATTCCTTCCGTATCTAGACACCAGAAGGAGCCCCCATCCAAAACTGTGCCAAGAACCTGACCTTTCTTTTTACCTACTGCACCTCTTACTTGTAGTCCAATTCTTGAATATGAGTGTTTTTATTCATCCTCTATTGTCCCCCTGAACTTTGGGTGTGCCAGGGTGTATGTCGCTGGCAGGGGATCCCTAAAGCTTTTATGCTAAGATGCTGTCATTTTGTGATGCCATGGGGGCCACGGTCTGAACCCCTCTCTTTTATGAACCTGTACCGGGGGGTGATGTGGATAACAATAATCCTATTGTTATTACTACTTGTGCTCTTCTTTTTATTGTAGGGAAAGTTTGCAGCTCATGGGTGCAGTCATCCACTGTTCACCAGTAGGTGCCTGTAGGTTTGCACCGGAGGCATTTGTGTTAAATCCAGTCTTTTGTTTTGAAAAGGCCTCCATGGTCTCGGTCTCCCTCCTGGTGTGGGATTTTTGTCACTGCTTTTTGGTTCTGTTTTTGGGCTCTGAAGCCTCCATCCCTAAGTGCTTGTGCAATACTGCAAAGCCTTGTATTTACAGACCTGCTGCATACCCCAGCTGCAAATGCATCTTCCTCCCTGTCCATTCCATTATTCATTTTGTATGTTCCTTGTAAAAAAAGGCTGTGAAGCATGTGTACTTTGTTTCCTAAAATGAGTAGTGGGTGTCTTTGGGGAAGGTGAATTCCCCAAAGTGAGGAAGATGAATCTTCCTTGTTCTGACCTTTCTGCCTTTTCAAGGCATTTGTGACGTATGTCAGCACTTTTGAGTTTTGTGTATTGAATGGGTCCTTTGAGCAGGAAGTGTGCATTTATGTTTTGTGCTCGAGCCCATTTTGGTTTTCCTGACAGGCCTAGCTCCATCCGCATAAAGCTGACAAGCAAGGGGTGGTTAGTGCATCTGAGCGATCTCATGTGACTTGTGTTGAGTGTGCTTCCCTATGTACTTTCAGCTATTTCAACCACTTACTCTGTTCACTTTTCTAAAAATCCCCATTTGTTCCAATTTATGGTCTCCCTCTAACACATGTTCCTTTCTTGTAGGTGGCCTTTTTTTTTCCCTTTGGCCAGAGATATGCCTAGGTACTTTGAGCTGGACCTGCTGGTCTCTGCCTCCCCTTCTCAGGGGGATGCTGCCCTGAGGCTGGGCTGGATTGTATCTGGTCTTGGGTGGGGGGGGAAGGAGAGGTGGGTGCTTTGCAGCACCTGTTTTGTCACCCTGCTTCAAAGAACTTGAGATCTTTTGGCTTGGCCCCTGTTAACAGCTCTGGGTACTATTTAGGCTGAGCTGCTGTGATGGCCATGGAGGGGTGGGCCAAAGAGGCCTTGGTGATCTTGTTTTTGTTGAGTTTTGCCTGCCTGCTTGGTTGGTGCTATGTGTGCTATTTCTGCATGACTTGTGTGTGTGCTAGAGTGTTGCTTTGAACCTCTCATGCCATGAGCTCCTGTGGGAGAGGAAACAACCTTTAGGCAGCTTTGCCATGTTGGTCTTATGAAGGTTTTCCACCTTAGTCTTTGTCTGGGAGAGAAAAGCAAAGGGTGAACGAGACTATTCCTAAAGACAGAGGATTTGTTCAAGACTGGGTTGTTGCATTCTTATTTGTTTCTCCAAATGCCCTATTTGCACGATTCCCTGAAGTCACGGGCCAGATGTGCATTTGGGGATAGGTTTGGTTTCCATTATCTGGGTGCCTTTGAGGGAGGCTATTTGTGGTTGACTACATCCTATTTGTCTTATGAGATGCTTGAACAGAGATGCAGAGGAGAAACCCTCTGTGGCCGTGAGGAAGTGAGAAATATCTCTGTTCCTCTCAAGGAACAACCCTTTGTTTTGCAGCTCTTCCTCTTTACAAGGTGAGCCTCTTGTATGCTGGTCTATGACTCCCAGTTTGTGAAACTTGTCAGGAGAGGGTGACCCAAGCCAGTTTTCCTGGGTGGCTGTTTTTGTGACCTTTAAATAAATCCACCCAGGAATGGTTCTAAGTGATCTATAAGATGTGTGAGTCTAAGAGAGTCTTGTTCTTCAAAATGGATCTGAGACTACTGATCAATAGTGCAATGGACTGAAAAGAACAATCTTAACTTTTGTCTCTCTCTTTTGTTTTCTAGGAAATTGAAGAGAGTATTCAAGAGGAGCCAAGTGTGCTTTGAGAGTTTCCTTCTGTTTTGTTTCCCCAGCTTCTTTTCCCACATGGACTGTCTATTGTTTCATGGTAAGTACTCCTACTGTCATTTATTTCATCTAGAACCAGTGCATTCACTGTTGTTTGTACCCTGTTATTGAAATGAAGCCTTCCCACTGTGTTGTGCTACACCTAGCTATTGTCTTAGCAAATGATCCCGTAACTGTCAGGTGACCTTGTGCTTGAACTGGTGTACTTCTGTTGGTCTTTTTCCCAGGTAGGTCCTTGTTGCAACCGTTCCCTTGCCTCTGGGGTTCCCCGTTCCCTTTGCTTTCCTCACTGTCCTCCTTCCTGTCTGTTCCTTCTCCCCTTCTCTTGGTTCTTTTGCTTTTGGCCATGTGTTCCTTTCCTGAGACACATTTCACGTTTACCCTGAGGTCTGGGGTGGCCATTGGGCAGCACGATCTGCTCCTCTGTTCCCCTTTCTTTGCAAGGTGTCTCCTTTTGGATGCCCCCCTAATAGGCATTAGTGCCATCTCTTGGGGTATTATGAGGGATTTTACTAGGATCGTGATTCCAACACTGTGCATGAAAGCTTTTCCTTTTGCATTTAGTTCCCCCCTTTTCTCTGCCATCTTTCCAAAGGTGTGTCCTATCCCCAAGGTATAGTGTGGATTTATGTCTTGTACGTTGCTCTTGTTCCAAAATACCAACTGATGTTAATTCATCCCAATCATCTAATGCCCTCTTAAGTGCATAGGCCTTCCCTCATTGGGTGGACCCAGTGGAGGTTCCTTTTTGTAAACCTGTCAGGTCTTGGGTTTTAATGTCTTTGACTAGAGCATTTCCTGGCCTTTTTTTTCCTTGCACTACTTTAGTGGATCCCTCTGTGAATAACTGTCCTGTATGGCACAGGGATACCTTGTAGGTCTTCCTTCATTTCTTGTCTATGATTTGAAGGAGTCTTTCCATCCCTTTGGGATGGGCTCCCGAGAGGGATCGTGCAGGCTTGAGGCTCTTGTGTGTTGTCCACTCAAGACAGGTACCATTTGCTAGTACCACCTTGTATTTTAAGATCCCTGTCACTTAGGTATTCTTGAGCCTTTTGGCTTCCTGTGGCCCTAAGGTGATGAGGTCTGTGTTCAGTCCTTTTTCCTTCCTGTGTTTGTTTTGTCCCTGCTCTGGGAGGACTGCTGTGGCCAGCATAGCTCAGATATGTGTTGTCCATCCCATCTGCACTGCACTGCCTCTAAAAGCTTTCACAGCTGACTAGCAGGCTGCCTGTGTCCTCCCCATTCTTGAGTTCATGCCTGCTAGGCCATTCCCCCTTGTGTATTAATGACTCAACCCTGTTTCTGAGATTTGGCAGGTTGAGCACTTGGGCTGAGGATCGCCTGGTTTTTTACCTGAGGTGTGCCTCCTGTGGGTTCAGGGAACACTCCTTTTTCTCTAGGAATTGAACATGGTGACTCTTTCTCCTTGAGCCTCTCTAAAGAAGCCCAGCTGTTTTCTCTCTTTTACTTCTGGGAGGTGGGATGTGGAGTTTGCCTGACATTTGATCAGGACTTGTTTTCTTCTCCCCTTCCCCAGTGAGGTTTCTAAGAGAGGTCCCCTTTTCCCCCTAATGGCAACTTGTTTTCAGATGCTTTAGGGCCTTTTCCTCTGCCAAAACATGGAGATGGATACCAGTTTCTCTCACCTCCTGCTCCTGCCTTGATCCTAAAGGGTTCTCCGCCTCCTGCAGGATTTGTGCACTCCCTTTTAGGGGTGAATCCTTCTAATCATTCCTCTTAAGCTTGTGTCAGTTCATTTGGAGGCTCTGTAAAGCCCTGCTTTTTGCTCTGTTTCTTGGGGTCCTCCCTGCCAAAGGCAGATGCATCTGTTCTGTCCTTAAAAAGCATCTATGGATGTTGTGTCCCTGCCTGTGCATTCCCAGTGCTGTGTGGGGTTTGCAGGAAGGGGCGTCCTTCCATCCTTTCCTATGTTGAAGCCCCTATGTCAGACATGTGTCAGACTTTGATTGTCCATAGGGTTGGGGGGTGGACCCTGAAGGCCATTTATTCGTCCCTTCCTTCCTCCCTTCCTTCCCTCCCAGTCTTTTTTATTCAACCTCTGCTGTCCCTCTGAACTTTGGGTGTGTCACGGTGTACGTCAGTGCCAGGGGATCCCTAAACCTTTTCTGCTAAGATGCTGTATTTGTGCGGTGCCACGGGGGCCACAAATCTGAACCTGTCTTTTTTACGAACCTTTACTGGGGAGCGATGTGTTGCCATCTTATTGTTACTACTTGTGGTGTACGTTTATAGTAGGGAACCTTTCTAGCCCATGGGTAAAGTGATCCAGTCTAACAAGTAGGTGGTAGTACCTTTGTGTCAGAGGCATTTCTGTCAAATGCATTCTTTTGGTTTGAAAAGGCCTCTACGCTCTTGGTCTCCCTCTCGGTGTGGGGTTTTTGTCTTTGATTTGAGGTTTTGTTTTTGGGCTCTGAAGCCTCCATCCCTAACTGCTTTTGTAATACCGTTGTTACAGGTTAGTCTCCTTTAGCTTTTCCTTACGGAAAGTTACGGAGCGTACGTTTACGATGCTTTGCAGTACACAGGCTCTTTCCCTCCTATGCACTGTGACCTTTAGAGGTCCTTCCACAGCCTTGTATTTACAGACGTGTTGAATACCCAGACCTGAATTTATCTTCTAACCTGCCACCTCCCATGCCTCCCTTTGTACGCTCCTTGCCAACAAGGCTGTGAAGCATGTGTGGTTTCCTTGAATGACTGCTGGGTCTATGTTGAGGTGGTGTCCCCAACATGAGGAAGATGAATCTTCCTGAGCCTGACCTTCCTATCTGTTCAATGCATTTTTGACCCACGGTAGCACTTCAGAGTTTTGTGTACAGAAGGGATTCTTTGAGCACGAAGTCTGCATCTATGCTGTGTGCTCTTGAGCCTATTTTGTTTTTCCTTATAAGCATCACTCCATCAACATAAAGCTGACAAGGAGTTAGTGACTGTGGGCTATCTTAGTTGTGGCTTGTGTTGCGTGTGTAGGAAGCTTCCCTATGTCTTTCACCTGTTTCAGACACTTGTTCTGTTCACTTTCCTAAAAAACCCCAGTTGTTGAAATTTAATGTCTCCCTCTAACATGTTTTCCTTTCTTGTGTTTTTTTTCTCCCTTTGTCCGGAGAGGAACATAGGTACTTTGAGCTGGGCCAGTTGGTTTCCCCCTGCATCTGTAGTGGGGATTGTGGCCTGAGGCCGGGCTGTATTCTATTTGCTCTTGGGTGGGGGTGTAAGGAGAGGTGGCTGTTTTGCAGCATCTATTTTGTCACCCTGCTCCAAAGACCTTGACATTTGTTTGCTCGGCCCTTGCTAAGAGCTCTGTTTACTATTTAGGCTGAGCTTGTGTGATGGCTGTGGAGGGGTGGGCAAGAGGCCTTGATTATCTTGTTTCTGTGACTTTCGAGTGCTTGATTGGTGTGATGTGCAGTGTTTCTTCATGACTTGCTATTTCTTAGTGGTGACTTGACCTGTGCTACTGTGGGGAGCCTTTAGGCAGCTTCTCCATGTTGTTGTTCTGTAAGGAATGGCAAACCTGTATTGGAAAGGAAGATGATTGCATCTTCTCCTCAGGTCCATCCCTTCTTTTTGCTCAAGGCAGTGGCCAGAGCTGTAGCAGTGCCTATTTGTTTTTACAATGTGCTTGTAAAGATGTATCTTTCTCCCTCCATCCTGTTTCCTAGCTGCAACTCTGGGGATGCCAGGGGATAATAGGCAGGTTCTGACTTGTCCCTAGAACAGTCTTAAGTCCTTGATGCACTTGTCCTGTGCCATGAGCACCCCTATCTCTGTCTTGTACCATGCCCTAGCTTGGACTTGTTAGCTGCAGAACTGCTTTGATCCCTCTTGTGTTTAGTGCTGAAAGGCCTGGTCATGCCTACGTCTACTGTGTTGCCTGACATGCTAGGACTAGGTGGTCTTTTGTCACTGGTGGCCTTTGGGTACAATGCACCCGGCCTATCTGGAAGGCACGTGTAGGCCCAGGCCTCCCAGTGTTCCCTGGCAAGTGTTCCTGTCCCTCTGTCTGTGGATATAGTAGCTGTGTAACCCCCTTTCATCATTTGCTTTGCCAGGGTGAAAAGAGGCAGAGCAGCAGGCATTTGTAGGGAGGCTTGGGGGTGTCATGGGGAGCTCCAGCGAGTGCCTGGATGGAGTTGTTTTAGGAAGTGTAATGCCAGAGCTTTCTGCATGTACTGCTTACCATCCTTTTTAAAGCAAAGCCTGTGTTTCTCCTGTGTCTGAGCCCCCTCTTTGTCTTTCTGTCTAGTTCTTGTGTTATAAAACGGATTGCCTGCCTGTGATGCCCTTCCTTGAAGAAAGGGAACAATATTAGAGCTTTTTGGCCCCTGAGCATGTTTTGGAGCTTTTCAGTCCCTTGGGTTTCTTATGGCCCCTTATGAGTCCCCTCTTGGGTAGGTGTCTATTTCCCATGTGTTTTAGCTGCCCTTTTGGCTAAGATTAGCCCCTCTACTACGTGAGGTGAGTGGTGCAGTTTAGCTGAAGGCCTTTGTTTACCCTGCAGGTTCATTCCACTGCCTTGTTCCCCATTTAATAAATACTTCTATCAGCCTACTGCCTCCTTTGAGTCAGTGAAGAGGCCAAAATTTCCCTGTGTCATTGCGGTGTCCTGGACAGGCTGTGAGGTGTGCCTCTCCTTGTGGCCTCTGAGCTGAGTAGTTGGAGGGTCCCCCTCCCAGTTGTGCCCCCCTTTCTTTTGTGGCCTTTAATTCCTGCTACAGGGTGCTGTCCATTGCACCTCTGAAGATGCATGCATGCACGCACCACTCTTTGTCCCTCAGGCCCTGGCATATGTGCTGCCTCTTTTGCAGCCCAGGTGTGGAGGTGGACTTGCTGATTGTATTCCTGGCTTTCTCCCTGCCTGCCCCCCTTCCTCTTCAGGGGTTGAAGTCTCTCCTCATTTCAAATTCCTTATTCTAAATGCTCCTGTTCCATGTTCCTTTAGTAAGAATGGAGCACCGGTCAGTTATTGAGGCTCTTTTCATTCAGAATGTATTCATGTGTCATGAAACTGTCTCACCTCAGAGTCCCTTGTTGGCCTTTGAGGCTCTGGACCGCTGAGAGGTGCAGCTGGAGTTTTGCAGAGCATGGGTCCAAGGCCTGCCCGTGGGGTCTAAGGCTTTGTAAAAAGCACCAGCAGGCCTTTTCTGTTCCCCTCCTGTTGTTGTACTAAACTTCCTTGGTAATGACCCTGATTCATATCCCTCCATGGAGCTGAACTCTTTTCTGTCTAGAAGGGTTAAGTGTGGGGTATTCCCCCATTTGTCCTTTCCTTTTTTAGAGCCTTGCTGCCCCATGGTGTCCCTATGACGACATGACCACTGTCTTGCCTTAAAAAATATTCAGTCCAAGGTGTCTAGTGCCCCCCCCAGCCAACCAGCCCAAATGACTGCTGCCACTCGTTTCTTGCCTTGTGTCATGGCACTTGTCAACTCCCTTGTATTCCTTCCACCTGTATGTCGTGAACCCTCCCCAAATCCACCAATGTGCCAAGGACTCGACCTTTCTTTTTACCCAATCCAGTGTGCCTTTTCCTTGTAGTGGCACTCCTGAACCTGGTTTTAACCTGGTATCAATCTGTATTGTACCTCGCAGTAGCAACTTGGTCCTCCCTTTGTATTTTTTCCCCTCTCCATGACCTGTCTTTGGTTGCTTTCTAAAAGTTCCTTGAAGGGTGTGTGTATCCCGAGTGTTTATTTGCTTGGAGGACGTGTGTGTGGCTGCTGTAGCGTGAGCCTGACAGGTGACGTGGGGAGAAGTCACGGCCCTCTGAGTCTGGTCCTATGTGTTCAGGCCTTTTCCTGTACTTCCCACTGCGGTGTCAGTTGCTTGCAAGACCTTGGTGGGCCTTTTGAGTGTAGGTGTATGTGAAACATGTCAACATTGATTTCAAAGCTACTGGCCTGTCTTCCTGCGCTGCATGTTTTTGTTCTTCAATTGTCTGTGTGTGATATGTCCCTGCCCATGCTTGCCCTCCATTGCCAGTGGTGTATGGGGTTTGTGAGGAGTCCCTCCATCATTTTCTATGGTAAGAGCCCGTATGTCAGACCTCTTTTGTCAGAATTTGATTCTTCATAGGCCTAGGGGGTATACCCTGAAGCCCATTCCTTCCTATTTTTGTTATTCCTTTCTTACATGCATCCATTTGATTCTTTCTATTCATCCTCTCGTCCCTGACGTTTGGGTGTGCCAGGGTGTACGTCACTGCCAGAGCATCCCTAAAGCTTTTATGCCATGATGCTGTTCTTGTGTGATGCCATGGGGACCATGGTCTGACCCTGATTATTCTAAACCTGTACTGGGGGGTGACATGTTGTCATCTTATTCTTACTATGTGGGGTGTTCCTTTAGTCGTAGGGAAAGTCTGTACTACACGGGTGCAGTGATCCACTCTTAAGAACTAGGTTGTGGTATCTCTGCCTTGCAGGTGTTTCTGTGCAATCCCCTCTTTTGTTTTGAAAAGGCCTCCATGCTCTTGGTCTCCCTCCTGATGTGTGGTTTTCTCCCTTTTGGGTTTTGTTTTTGGGATCTGAATCTTCCATCCATAGGTGCTAAGACTGCTATGGCTTAATCTATTCTACTTTTCCCTTACAGAAAACTTTCCAAGGACAAGCTTCTGCTTTCCCTCCTATGCACTGTGACATTCCCAGGTCCTTCCAAACCCTTGTATTTACAGAGCTGTTGAATACCCAGATCTCAATTTCTCCTCCTGTCACCTCCCATGCCTCCCTTTGTACGCTCGTTGCCAACAAGGCTCTGAAGCATGTGTGGTTGGTTTCCTCAAATGACTGCTAGGTCTGTCTATCTATGTTGAGGAGGTGTCCCCAAAATGAGGAGGGTGAATGTTCCTGATCCTGACCTTTCTACCTTTTCAATGCATTGTGGACCCATGTCAGAGCTTAGAGGCCTGTGTATTTAATGGGTCCTTTGAGCAGAAAGTCTGCGTCTATGCTGTGTGCTCTTGTGCCCATTTTGTTCTTCCCTACAAGCATCACTCCATCAACATGAAGCTGACAAGGAGTTAGTGAATCTGGCCTATATTGTCTCTCATGTGGCTTGTGTTCAGTGGGCACCAAGGTTCCCTATGTCTTTCAGCTGTTTCAGGCACTTTTCCTGTTCACTTTCCTAGAAGTCTCCACTTGTTCCAAACTGTTTGCCTCTAAGGATTTTTTCCTTTCTTCTATGTGCCCTTTTTTTTTCCTTCCCCCCCACCTTTGGCCAGAGAGACATTGGTGACATTGAGTTGGGCCTCCTGGTCTCTGCCTCCTCTTTTAGGGGGGATGCTTGCCTGAAGCTGGTGTGGAGTCTATCTCCTCTTGGGTGGGGGGGGGGAAGGAGAGGTGGCTGCTTTTTTATGGCACCTATTTTCTCCACCTGCTCCAAAGTACTTTCTATTTTCTGGCTTGGCCCCTGTTAACAGCTCTGGGTACTATTTAGGCTGACCTGCTGCTGTGGCCATGGAGGGGTAGGCTAAAGAGGCCTTGGTCATCTTCTTTTTGTGAGTTTCGACTACTTGGGTGGTGTGATGTGTGATGTTTCTGCATGACTTTTGTCTATTAAGTGCTGCTTTGAACCTCTCATGCCACGAGCTACTGTGGGAGAGGAAAAAACCTTTAGGCAGCTTTCTCATGCTGTTGGTCTTATGAAGGTTTTCCACCTTTGTCTTTCTCTGAGACAGAAAAGGTCCACTTGCACAAGGAACACCACTGAGTCAGGAGACTATTCCCAAAGACAGAGGATTTGTTATACTGTGGGTTGCTCCATTCTTATGTATCTCCAAATGCCCTATTTCCTTTAAGTCATGGGCAGGATGTGCATTTGGGGATAGGTTTGCTTTACAGTTCTGGGTGCCTTTGAGGGAGGCTATTTGTGCTTGACTACATCCTATTTGTCTTATGAAATGCTTGAACAGAGATCAGGATGAGAAACCCTCTGTACCGGTGAGGAAGTGAAAAAAATTAATCTGTTCCTTGAGAGGAACAACCCTTTCTTTTGCAGCTCCTCCTGTTTACAAGGTGAGCCTCTTATATGCTGGTCTATGACTCCTGATTGACAAGCTCCTTGGGAAACTTGTCAGGAGAGGGTGACCCAAGGCACTTTCCCTGGGTGGCTGTTTTCGTGACCTTTCCATAAATCCATCCAGGAACGCTTCTAAGTGATCTGTAAGATGTGTTCATCTAAGAGAATGTCTCATTCTCCAGAATGGATCTCAGACTACTGTCCAATAGTGAAATGGACTGAAAAGAACCACCTCACTTTTGTCTCTCTCTTTTGTTTTCTAGGACAGTGAACAGAGGATGCAAGAGGAGCCAAGTGTGCTTTCAGACTTTCCTTCTATTTTGCCTCCCAAACTTTCTTCCTATTCATTTACCAGGTGTTTAATAAAGTTATTTTTTCCACCTGGAATTTCCTTTCACGGTAAGTGCTCAGAGTGCCATTTATTTCCTCTACAACCACTGCAATCACTGATGTTTGTACGTAGTTATTGAAATGAAGTGTTCCCTCTGTGTTGTGCTATGCCTATGCCATGCCTACCTATTGTCTTAGCCAATGATCCCAGAACCCTCAGGTGGCCCAGTGCTTCAAGGGGTCTATTCCTGTTGCTGTTCTTCCCAGGTAAGTCCTTGTTGCAACCTTTCCCTCGCCTCTGGGGTTCCCCATTCCCTTTGCTTTCCTTGTTGTCCTTTCTGTCTGCTCCTTTTTATCTCTTGCTTCTTGTGCTTTTGGCTGTGTTCTTTTTGTGAGTCATGTTTCTTGTCTTCCCTGAGGTCTGGGCTGCTGTTTGGGCAGCATGCTCTGCTCCTCAGTTCCCCATTCTTTACAAACTGTCTCCTTTTGGATGCTTCCCCATAGGCACTAGTGCCATTTCTTGGGGTGTCACAAGGGATTTTACTAGCATCTCAATTCCTTTCTTGTGTGAAAGCTTCTCCTTTTGTATTTGGATCCCCCATTCTTCCAAAGGTGTGTCCTATGCCCAGGGCGTGCTGTGAATCTGTGGGTATTGTACCTCGCTCTTGTTTTAAGATCTAAATTGATTCAAGTATGTGTCATGTCTTCCCCTCTATTTCCCCATCTTCTCTTTCCTTCCCCTACTTTAGAGGATCCCTCTGTGACTATCTCTCCTGTAGGGCAAAGGGTACCTTGTAGGTCTTCCCTCTTCCCTTGTCCGTCTAGGATTCTAGGGAGTCTTTCCATCCATTTGGGATGGGCTCCCAAGAGGGATCGTGCAGGCTTGAAGCTCTTGCATGTTGTCCACTCAAGATTGCTACCTTTTGCTAATACCATGTAGTGTTTGAAGATCCTAGAATCCCTTCAGGCATTCCTGAGCCTTTTGGCTTTCTCTGGTCCTAAGGTGATGAGGTCTGTGTGCAGTCCTTTGTCCTTCTCGTGTCACCCTTTATACCTGCTCTAGGACTGCTGTGGCCAGTGTCTCAGACATGTGCTGGCCATCCCATCAGGACTGCCTCTAAAAGATTTCACATTAAATAGCAGGCTGCCTGTGTCCTCCCTATTTCTGAGTTCATGCCCCCTAGGCCATTCCCCCTTCTGTATTCATAACAACACTGTTTCTGAGATTTGGGAGGTTGAGCACTTGGCCTGAAGATTCTTTGCTTTTTCACTCCTTTCCTTGCTTTTCACCCTGAGGCGCGCCTCTTGTGGCTGCAGGGAAGGCTCCTTTTCCTCTAGGAATTGAACACTGTGACTCTTTCTCTAGTCATCCTTTAGCCTCTCTAAATAAGCCCAAGTGTTGTCTTTTATTTCTGGGAGCATGGATGGAGAGTTTGCCTGACATTTGCTCAGGACTTGTTTTCCTCTCCCCTTCCCCACTGAGGTTTCCAAGACAGGTCCCTCTTTTCTCCTACTTGCATGTTGTTGTCAGATGCTTTAAGGCCTTTTTCTCTGTCAAGAAACAGAGATGGATGCTAGCTTCTCTCCCCTCCTGCTCCTGCCTTGATCTTAAAGGGTTCTCCACCTCCTGTAGGATTTCTGCACTCCTTTTAGGGGTGAATCCTACTGACCATTCCTTGCAAGCTTCTGTCAATTCATTTGGCGGCTCTGTAAAGCCTTGACAATGGGGTGTCCCTCTTCCCTGCTGCTTGCTCTGCTCTTTGGGGCCCTGTCAGCCAAAGGCACACCCCTCTGTGTTGGCCTTAAAAAGCACTTTCTAGGTGTAGCCCAGCAAGCATATTATTTACGCTTTTCAGACAGGGTGTATGGATACGGTCCCACTGTCTCCTGCACCATGGTGCTCCTCTGTTCTTATTATTTTCTTTTCTGCCACCATGGGGACCTTGTAGGCCCAGCTCCACCGTTTATCCTCACTGCTTTAGTAGGTGTGTTGTGATGGTGGCTATCCCTTTCCTGCCTTGTGTGGAGCTAGCATCTTGGCTCTCTCTTCTAGGGTATGTTTCTTCTGGCCTTTGTGTTTATGAATTTCCCCTGTTCAGCCCTCCTGCGTGGTTTCAGTTCCTTTCCATCCTGTGTGGTTGTTCTCCTCTGTCCCCCTAGGCTATCCTCTTTAGGAGGAATTCCTACCCCCTCTTGAACCTATAGGTCCCTCCCAAGGTCAACACAATGACTCATTTTGGTCTGTCTAGGACATCTGTCAAACCCTTCTGTCACTTCATCTCCTCATTTCCTTAAGCGAGGAGCTTTGCGACGTGTCCCTTCTGGCCCTACACGCTCTGCCACTCTGCCATTCCTTTTGCATGTGCCACTCCCATAGGGAGTTGCTTTCTACTTGATTTTTCTCTGCAGATGTGTCTGCTACAATTTCAACTTGTTCAGCATGCAGACCGAGCTCCAACTTTTAAGATGGGCTCCTCTCAGCATTTGATCAGGACCCCTGATGTGTGGAGCTCATGAAAGCCCCGGTGTTCCTTGCTCTCTCCTTTTCAGTTCTCCTACAGCTTCCTCCTCCCTTGTCATCCCCTCCTGTAAAGTCCTTTTTGGCCCATCTCACTTCCAACGTCCTACTTCCCCCAAATACTGCCGTGTTCCAGTCTTTCCTGGTTACGGACGGGTACGGCAAGTTTGTATGGCCTTTCCTTTTCCCTGTGCCACAGGTGGCTTTGTCCCTTACTGCCTTTTGTGGCTCCTTCTTGGCCCTTCCACTTTCTGTGCCCATGGCTGCCATCCTCCTTTCTTTTGTCTTTGTTTTTCCCTCTTGCCCTCTCAAGAGACTCCTAGGGCTTCCCTTAGCAAGTACTCCTTTCAGCTTTGCGTGCCCATCCTCTATTTCAGCTTATTGCTTCCATTTCTGTGGCAGGACTTGGTCCCCCCACTGCCTTTTCCAAATGCCTGGCTTTCTAGGCTCTCTGCATCCAAATGATATTGCTGCTGGAAATTACTCCAGAGCCTATTGCACCAAGGTGCCAGGGATTCCTTCATTTTCTTGGCTTCCCTCCCAACATACTTGTACACTCTTCCTGTGGGGAATTCATTCTTGGATCCCCTGTGTTCCTATTTGGCTGTGTGTCAGGTAGCTTCTGCTGCCCCGGGGGACCCATGCCATTTCCTCCCTTTCTCCATGTCACCTTGCAGCTCCTGTGATGAGCTGAACCTCTTTAGCATGAGTCTATGACAACTGCAATTCCATTTCCCTCTTGTGTGCCTATTTTGGCGCCCCAGAAAAACTCATCTATTGGCTTGGCAACACCCCCAGGGCCTTGCACTTTATCCCCTCCCTTTCTTATAGCTGTAGACTACTAATGTTCCTAGGGGTGCTTTTACAAAAGCCAAGCCTCCTGCTGCCCTCTCATTTGGATGTTCCTTCCTGGCCACTTGTGGTCCTACCAGGGGAAGGATTATGTGATTACAACATCCCCTATGTGCCTAGCCTCCTCCTTGTCCTGCTGCCCAGTGTCTCTGCCAGGAGGCAGCAGAAAGATCTGTTTTGTCTCAGTCCCCTTGGCTTCTTCATTGTGTTTTTACGCTCAGCACCTCCAAGGGTCTTGGGTGCCACACCAGGCCCACTGTGCTCATGTGTGTAGGGTGGGCCAACTTTTTCCCCACTTCTGCATCCTTCCCATTTGCCTTAGTTCCCCAGCAGCCTCCCAGGTGACCCACGCTTGTAGCAATTGCTCTAGTGGACTGTGTGTGGACTATTTTTCCTTCCTCCTATGTGTTGCCTTTTTAGTGTCATACAGCCAGTTATAGATGGCCTTCTATTTCTAATTGAGGGCAATGCTACTTCATCATTGGCCTTCATCAATATTACATCTCCTCCTACTCCAACTTGAAAGGTGTCTGTGAAATCTTGCTTGCTCTCCTTTGTCCCCCAGCAGCCTGCAAGCAGCCCATCAGCACGCTCTTAAAGCCCTGGCTGCTGCCCCAGCCTGTGTCCGAGTGCACAGTGCACTCTTGTCTGTCCACTCTACTTCTAAGCCTCCTGTGCTCTCACGCCTTGCCAAATGTCACCCCCTGCACCCTGTGAGTTACTCTGCTGTGTTGCAGTGTTGCCTCAGCCACTGCACCTCTGGAGCCCAGTCCAGTCTCCTTGTGCCCTGGGCCACCTGCTCCTAGCATTCCACCTACAACTGCAGTCCATCCTCAGGTGCACAGTCTATGTATCTGTGTGTGTCCTCCCTACTTTGAAGGCTTCTGTGCTGTCCCATCTCTGTAAGTGACTCTGTAAGTGACACTGCCTGCACCCCCATGACCTACTGCACACACCCACATAAGCCACTACACCTCTATCACCTACACGATCCTAAAAGTAGCCTGGGCCACCTGTCCCTGGGCTTCTAGCCACAACCCCAATTTTCTTTGGGGCAACACCAAGGTAGGCTGGCCCCCCATGCTTAAGCTTCGGGCACCTACTCCACCCACCCACTTGTCCAACACTTTCCTGCCACTTCTGCACGCAGTGTCCACAACCTCTGCTATTTGTACAACCTGCTCACTCAGACCATGGCCACTTTGATAGGCCTTATCCTAGTATGTAACCTATGTCACTCCCTGTGATGCCTCACTGAGTGTTACCCTGCGCCCCCCCCCCCCCGCCCCCCTTTTCTGCTTCTCACTGCTCCTGGCTGGCCTCCCTGCTCTAGCCCTGAAGGTGTCCCCCCTTCTGCTTCCCCCTGGCCCATGGGTAGCCCCTGAACCCTGGAGACGCCTCACACATACAGTCAGCTTTCGCTTCCTCTCGGTCCTGGCCACCACCCTCGCGGGAGTATGGAAACGCAGTAATGGAGAGTCCCTCTCGCTTCCGGCATCCAGCTGCTGGTCCCGGTCTCATTCACTCACGACATTTGCTCGCCTCCATACGCGCCACCGCACACTTGCCTCTGTTCCTCCGCGCTGTCCTCTGCTCTGGCTCTATCTTCTGCCTCCGAGTCCCCAGCTGTAGCATGTGGGCAAAGAGATACAATCGCCTTTGGAATTGCCTTTATTACACACCACCTCAAACTGGGACCGGGGGACGGACGGGGGACTCGGGGCTTCCCTGCTGCTCATGCTGCTGCCGCCGCCTCGGGGTTGGTGCCTTCCCGTCTAGTCGTCTTCTAGGTGCCGCTCACCTCATGAGTCCCCAGCTCCAAGAAGTGGGCAAGGAGAGTGTAGCTTCTCCTTTTTAATTGCCTTTATTTCCAGCTCTTTTTGGGAGTGGGGAGCTCAGAGGGTGCTGCACGCTGTTGCTGCTTCTGCTGCTGTCGCTGCTTCTGCTGCTGTCGCTTCAGGTGTCTCCCCCGAGTCCCCAGCTCCAAGAATCGGGCAAGGAGAGCCCAGCTTCTCCTTTTCAATTGCCTTTATTTTCAGCTCTTTTTGGGGAGGGGGAGCTCGGAGGATGGCACACACTGCTGCCGCTTCTACTGCTGCGGTTCTCCTGGCCCCTCATGGTTCCTGCCTTCCTCTCCATGGTCATCTTGTGGCCACAGCTCAACCTCTCCAAGTCCCCATCTCCAACAAACGGGCAAGGAGAACACGGCTTCTCCTTTTTAATTGCCTTTATTATCAGCTCTTTTTGGGAGAGGGAATCTGGATGGTGGCCCATACTGCCACCGCTTCTGCCGCAGCCGCCACTTCACTGCCTCACAGCTTCCCCCCCCCGCCCCTGCTCCCGGAGACGTTTCACTCACAGCTCACCTCCCCCCCCCTCCTTGCCGACCCCCTCACTGTATGCCTGAAGATGCCTCAGTCACAGTGAGGCCCCACCCCCCCCCCCCCCCCCCCCCCCATCTGCTCCCCTGCCGCTGCCCGGCTCACCCTACCCCCGGAGGCGCCTGTCCCGCAGCCGCGTTACCCCTCCCCCCCCCCCCCCCCCCCCCTTCACTGTCCCCACAGCCTACCCCCGGAGACTCCTCAGTCGAACTCGACCCCCTTCTCCTTCCCGCCACTGCCGCGCAGCCCCCCCCCCCCCCCCTTCACTGTCCCCATACCCTAGCCCTGGAGGCGCCTGTCCCGCAGCCGCGTTCCCCCCACCGCCCGCTTCACTGTCCCCACAGCCTACCCCCGGAGACGCCTCAGTCCAACTCGACCCCCTTTTCCTTCCCGCCACTGCCGCGCGGCTCCCCCTCCCCCCCGCAGACGCCTGTCCCCACACGCGCCCCCCCCCCCCTTCACTGCCCCCCGCTGCCGGCCGGCGCCGTGCGGCAACCCCCCCCCCCCCCGGCCCTAAAGCGCCTCACTCACAGCCGTCCCCGTTCCCGCCTTTTTCTGCCCCCCTCACGGCTCGCCCTACCACCCCCGGAGACGCCTCAAGCACACAGTCAGCTTTCGCTTCCTCTCGGTCCTGGCCACCACCCTCGCGGGAGCATGGAAACGCAGTAGTGGAGAGTCCCTCTCGCTTCCGGCATCCAGGTCTACTGGTCCCGGTCTCACACACACCACATTTGCCCGCCTCCATCCACGCCCGACACCGCACACTCACCAGTGCTCCTCATGCGTGCTGTCCTCTGCTCCGGGCGTGTCTTCTGCCCCCGAGTCCTCAGATGGACCAGGTGGGCAAGGAGAGAAGCTCCTTTCGAATCGCCTTTATTTTCAGCTCTTTTTGTCACGCGAGGACTCGGGGGGACTCACCGCTGCCGCCCCCTCTGCTGCGTCCCTCGTGGTTCCTCTTCTGGGCGCGGCTCACGTTTCACGAGTCCCCAGCTCCAAGAAAATGGGCAAAGGAGAGCGCAGCTTCTCCTTTTCGCCTTTATTTTCAGCTCTTTTTGGGAGGGGGGATCTCGGACAGTGGCCCATGCCGCCGCTGCTCCCTCTGCCGCCGCTGCTGCCGCCGCTGCTGCCGCCGCTGAAGAGCCGGGAGCCCCGCCTCACGCGCGTGCCTCAGCCTCAACAGAATCAGGGGGCAGCCTGCCGGGGTCTTTCCCACCCTGAGCTCCTCTGAGGTTATGGTGACAAACTCAAAACGCTGAAACATAACTTGACGTATAGTGCCTCACGAATACTCTCGTTTCCAAGCGGAGAGCTGTTCTTGGAGATCTTGTCTTTCCTTTTTGGGGGGCTTTTTAGTGCTCATCTGGGGGTCTTCTTGGCGCTAGTGCTCATGGGAGGGAGCCTGCTCATTTGCGTAGTGGGCGGGGTCACCCCTTCGAGGAGCAGGCCATCAGCATGTGAAGAGCAGGCGGCGTCCGCCTGACTTTGACTGACACGCCTCTTTCCTCCATTGTTTACTCGGTAGGCTCTTTCCCATTCTTTCCATTCTGTTTTACTGCTGCTTTTATCTGTAAGGAGAGCCACAGCTTTGCTAAGTCTGTCCTGTTTGTTTCTGGTGGGTTTCAGGTTACCTCATGTAGGGCACAACAGGGGTTTCCTTTCCTGCCTCTCTCTTTTTTGGGGTGCTCTCTGCTTCTGCCTGCCTGCCTGCCTGCCTGCCTGCTGGTGGTTGCTTTGGGTGTTCTCTTGCATGTGCTTTATTTCATTTTGGGAAGCACAAGGCATCTTTTCGGGCGCTTCTTTTCCCTGCCTAGCCATCAAGGCAGCCACTACTTTTCCAGCTTCTCGAGCTGTCATTGCCTGATTTTGCAGACTTTGTGGGCTGCTGGGCGAGGAGATGCAAAAGTATCAAAAGGCTTCAGTCTCCCCTCTGCCGCCTTTCTATACTGCTCTTTGTTCATTTTGGGCTGGGACCTTGTCCCCCCTATTCGTTCCTAGGCAACAAAATGCTGCTCTTAGAGGCTACTTGACTTCCACAAAGCGGACGGGAGCGGCCGGCAGCATGGACACAATGGCCCCAGCTTTCGGCGGGAAGACGCCCGGCCGGGAAGATGCCCGGCTGGGAAAATGGCCGGCCGGGGCCCGGGCGGCGGGGGGGGGGGGGGGGAAGGTGGCTTCCTTCTAGCCTTTGCGGTTGGTTTTTATCTTGCATCGTCTTTTCGTGCTCTTTGGAGGCAGAATCAGGACAGGACTGTCTTTGAACCGACCTTGCCGTGTTTCTAGCAGGTGTCTGTGGGGAGAAATGCTTTCTCCCTGTCCTTTCTGTGGTTGCCGAGGGACCGTAGCTGAGCGCAGGGAGGCGGGGGAAGGCAGGGCATAGCCCGGGGCACGCTTCTCAAATGGCGCCGCTTATGCGCCCTTTGTTCCCTGCCCCGGGACGGGGGGAGCCGTTCCGCGGCATCCTCCCCGGCAGTGCGGCCAGTCCGCACGTGGCTCATGGCGGCTGACTCCGCCGGTCCCGGCACGGGCAGAGGAGCGGCGGCGGCGGCGGCGGCAGCGGCGGCGGCAGGCTCCGCCGGTCCCGGCACGGGCAGAGGAGCGGCGGCGGCAGCGGCGGCGGCAGCAGCCTGCGCAGCCCGAATTGGTAAGGCAGCCGGGAAACCCAGTGTAGGTCGGACGGCTGGGACCGACGGGTGCCTCGGTACGGTGGCGGGGGGGGTGGTCCGTTACTGTTCTACTTAGCCCTGTCGGTTCTTAGTGCTTTTGATAGCAAACAGGAGTCAGGCATCTTGTTTCTTCCCTAAAATGCTGTGGCCGCTCGTGATCCCTGTGAAAAAGGCCAGTCTGTTCTTTAAAATGTTGATAGCTTCATAGTTTATACCATGGTTCTACGAAAGGATTGACAGACAACTACAATGGAACATTTATGGTTAGGAGAATAGGAGACTCTACAACTAGCGGCACACATGTCTGGCTGCCTTTCTCAGACCAAAGCTATGACCAAGGACCCCTGCTCACAAAGGCTTATCTGTTCAAAGCTATAGCCTGCTGCATATTCCTCCACGTTGTTCAAGATGCATCCATTGCATTCTAAGACATGATTCTCTGTGGTCCATGTGACTTTTTCCCTTTCATCTCTGTGCCTTTGCCGGGGCTGAGTGAGGTAGGAGAGTTTGATCTTCTTGGATAAGCAAGTAGTCCAGTCCTTTTCTTGGAAAGGTTTCTGTTTTCCTCTGCTTGCTCCCCAAAAGCTCCATTTTCACTGCACAGCTACATGGACTGTACTTTCTAAGGAGGAATACGACATGCATGCACTCCATCACTTGTGTACAGCTCTATCATCTGCCCTTTCACTATCCCTCTGGAGAAACCCTCTCCAAATGCTGTGTGCATGAGACTGGCTTCTGGGGACTCTTGCATGCTGCTCCTCTCACTGTCTCCTCAATGGTTTGCAAGGGTTTTGTTCTTCCCCCTGTTCTTGAAAAAGCTTCCTTCCAGCAAGCAGCAGGAGTGTTTGTCTCGCTTTGTGCTACTTGTGCAAAGTTGCAGCATGCTCCGATGTCATATTTCTATCCCTTTCGTTCTACAGGGGAAAGGCAGAGATGGCAGAGATCCAGGCGGATGTCTGGGGGACAAGGTGGCTGCGTCAGAAGGCACGTCAAGGCTCCAGGCTACCTCCAGAAGTACTTGTTGTATGCAAGCTTTCCAGCAAGGCTAAGGTAAGGCTTTGGGTTTGTTATTCACATTGCCCAGAAGCAAGGACGGGGGGAAAATGGTGTGGAAAAAGAGAGAAAGAGAGAGGGAGATGGGGGAACCATTTGGACACAGTTTGAAATGAAGCAGGTGAGGACTATTCACCAGCACTATCTATGAACGCTACTCACCTCCCTGAGCATGATCTGAAAGACTTTTACTTAGGCAAAAGCGTGATTTCAACTTGTCAGGACTGGACTGTAGAGGAATATAGGCTTTTCTCTCCATTCTGTTGCTCAGACTGCCAATGGTAAAGGGCCTTGTGTTTTGTCCAGCATGAAGCCTTTCTCCCGTGCTGCTTTCTGGTACTGTGATTCTTTTGGCCTCCCTATGACTTGCAAGGTTTTCCAAGTTGCCTGTGTTGTCCTTAGAACAACACAGTGGCAGGTGGCTTCTTTCCCTGGCAAGCCCTTTATCCTTTTCTTTTTCTCAGTGCCGTTTGGAAAAAAGGTGCCTCTTGGAGTCTGCTCTTTGGGGCATTTGGGTTCAGGAGCTCTACTGCTGCAGCAGTTGTCCTTCCCAGAGCAGTGTTGTTCTGTGACACCTCCTTTTGCTCTGAGTATTGCTGCAAGAACTTGTGTTCACGTGTCTCATCACCTTCTCCACTGTTGTCAGGGTGGCTGCTTTTCCATTTCTGGTGGATTGAGGTCTGCCGTTCAGCTTCTGTAGGAGCAGAGCCTCAGTTGAAAACTTTGGACTCACTGAGTGGCTGGTTGGCAGTAGCTGTTCTGCCTGAGTGTCATGGCTTACTACAGCTTCTTTTTTCAGTTCTAAAAGATTGTTAAATAACTCTCCAGGTACGTCACGACCTGGGAATTGTTTAGGAACAGACAGAGATCTATCAGAAAGTTACAATATTGACATCTACTCTGACCACTGAAATTGTTAGCTGTGAATTTCAGAAGTACCTTATAAAACCCCTTGATTTCCTGTACGTAGGCCCTTGTCCTCCTTCTTCTTTTAGCCAGAGAGAGACCGGTAACATCGAGCTGGGCCTGCTGCTCCCCCCTTTCTGGGGGGGGGGAAGTTTGCCTGAGGCCTGGCCACATTCTATCGCCTCCCAGGTGCAGGGGTGGGAAGGAGAGGTACCTGTTTTGTAACTGCTACTTTCTTCAAGTTTCTTTGAAGCAGAGAACAATCTCTGCTGGGCCCCTGATGGGACCCATGGTCACCACTTGGGCCGAGGCCAGCCTAATTTACACTGTGGGGTGGGCTGAGAAGGCATTTCTAATCTCACTTAGGGTTTTCTTGTGCTTTCAGACTGCCTGAGTGCTCTAGTCTGTAATGCTTCTACATGACTTTCCCCTCTTTTACCAGCTCAGCCTTAAACATGTTACGCTAGGAGCTACAGAGAGAGACACAGACGGGGAAAGACTCAGAGCAGATTTCACTCTTGCCTAACAACATGAGGCTTCCAGAGCTTGGCCCTGCTGTGAGAGACTAAGAAAAGACAGAGTGAACATCAAAACAAACAGCATGAGGTCCGTAGCAAGAGTGAAATGAATACTAAAACAGAGGTTTGAAGACTTAGTTCTTCTCTTCTTACCTCAGCTGTGGAAGTGAACTCTATCTTTGCAGTCCTTCCTGTAAATTGTAGGAAAGATGTGCATTTGGGGAGATGGTTGTTTTGTGTGTAGATTTAAGCAAAGCTGTTTGTGATGAGCTAGGTAATATTCTATAAGATGCTTCAACAGAAATAAAGATGAGAAGCCCCCTGTGCCAGTGAAAAAGTGAGAGGATTTCTCTGCACATTGAAGTGAAGAATCTCTTGCTTTACAGCTATTCATCTTTCAAAGGTGGCACGCCAGTATGCAAAAGTCTAGAACCCATGACCCATCACCAGCTTGGGAAACTGCTTCTGGGATGAGACACAAAAACCTAGTTTCTCCGGCTGGTTGTTTTTGTGATTGTTTATAACCTACATGGCAACAGCTCTAAGTTGTCAGTAAGATCCATGACTCAAAAGAATACTCTTCCCCTAATGATTTCATGAAATACTATTACTCACTGAAAATTACAAGCTTCGTCTCTTTATGTTGTTTTGTAAGAAAGTAAACAGCTTGTAAGGGGAGGGAACAATTTCTTAAAATTTCCATTCTGTTTCCGTTTCTTTCCAATTTTCTGCTTTCCTTTTCTTTTCATGCATGTCACTAAACTATTTGTTAATTTTGAGGTTAAGCCTGCTATGTTTATCTCCTACTGCCCACTTTAAAATTAAAGATATGACACTGACTCATGCCCCCAAAGCAGCAATTGAGTAGAGAGGAGAGCCTTGTGGTGAATGTGGAGTTGTTCTTTCCAGGTTCTGAAGGCTGGGCCATGCTTCCATCCATTCTGCTCTGATGAAGTCTCTGTTCATCACGTTGATGTAGGTGTGCTGGGACACCTGAGCTCTTGTCCTGCTTGCTTTACTTGTTCTGCAGGTGATCTTCTTCCTCACCTACAAGGTGCTGTGAGCAGTTCAGAATGTAGACCATGACCTAAGTGTGATGTGCTGCCGGATGCAGAGCTCTCCTGTGTTCTTTCCAGGGATGTCATCCTTCTTTGGGGTGATTTTTCAATGACAGAGATCCTCCTTTGGCCACCTTTCCAGCCATGCTGTGCGGTTCCTGGGCTGTCACAGGTGACAGCTGTGTCTTTACTCGGTGTGTAGCTGCAGAGCGGTACCGGATGCCCCTGGTATGACTTTACTGAACCTTGTGCAGATAGGAAGATGAAGCCATGGGCAAGCCTTGGGGGGGTTGTGATGTTCTGCTGCCATGGCTGTCACTGAGCTCCTGTCTCTGTAGGCAGCACAGCAGAAGAGCAGTGTCCCCTGCAGCACCTGCTGCTTGCTTGCCTGAGTGAGGTGCCTGAGCCCACCTGAGGGCAGGTCAGCAGGACAGTTGCTGTCCTTGGATCCCCTCACAGAGTCAGCTGTCATGCTCACCTACCAGCTGCCAAAAGGTGGAGAGGCGTGCTGCCATCGTGGATGTGTGTGGTCAGGAAGCTGTGTAGAAGCTGCAGGAGGCTGCTGAGCAGCAAGCGGGTGAGGAGAAAGGCTGCAGAAGGCAATCTCTACCTCTGGTTTGCAGCGCTCCTTTCGATGGCTGCGATGACGTGTACAATGGGGCACAGGGGCTGCTGGAACTTTGGCCACGGGAGGGCACGGGTGCTTCCAAGGAGTCTGTGTGTCTGTGGTGTGTGGAGATGGGCTCTCCTTGACTGACACTTGCACCTGAGGAATAGGGAACAGGTCCACATGACCGCTGACCTGTGTTCCTTTTCGTCCTTTCTTTGCAGGGGATTCTGCACCCACAGTCCACCAGATGGCGCTATCAGTCCACCCCATTCCTGCCGCCGCAGCCGGTGTCCCCGGTGGGCCAGGTGGCCCTGCAGCAGGCGGCGTGCTTGCAAGTGTCTGTGTCTGAAGATGCTGCCTCCTGAAAGAGCCGAAGAGCAAGAAGACCTGTGCCAGCAGCATCAGGCAGCAGAGAGTCCCGGTGAGCATCATGTTTCTTTTTTTTGTGTGGGAAGGTCTTCTTGTGTCCCAGGTGCGGCAGCCTTGCAGACACATGCAGTGTGTGGTGGCAGGAGGTCGAGGGCAAGATGTGCTTCAGGAATACAAATACAGCTACTGCTTAAGATGGCATGGAGAGGGACAATGGAGGTCCCTGAATGCACCCTTTCACTGCCAGTCCCAGCCTGGGCTTCAGTTCTGGAGAGGCAGAGTGGAGGGAGTGAAGGATGATGTGCTTAGCAGCTTCAGGCCAAGCTTCCCCCTTCAGCCATCCCCTCCTTACTGCTCCCCTGTTTTGCAACAGATGCAGTGGTGGTGAACAGCATCCGCTTGTGGCCTGAGTTGTGGCCAAAGCCTTCATCCTAGCCCCGCACGTGCTCCTATCCTCTGCTAGGTTTTGATGGGGAAGGCTTAGCAGTCGTCTTTCCAGAGGTCATTTGGCTGCCAGCAATCAATATGGATGACACTGGCTTCTGGGGGGTCTTGCTTGCTGCTCCTCTCACTGTCTCCTCAATGGTTTGCAAGGTTTTTGTTCTTTTCCCCGTTCTTGAAAGAGCTCCCTTCCAGCAAGCAGCAGGATTGCTTGTCTCGCTTTGCTCTACTTGTGCAAAGTTGCAGCATGCTCTGACGTCATCTTTCTATCCCTTTCGTTCCACAGGGGAAAGGCAGAGATGCCATAGATCCAGCAGGATGTGTGGGGGACAACGTGGCTGTGTCAGAAGGTACGTCAAGGCTCCAGGCTGCCTCCAGAAGGACGTGTTGTTGTATGCAACCTTTCCAGCAAGGTTAAGGTAAGGCTTTGGGTTTGTTATTCACATTGCCCAGAAGCAAGGACGGGGGGAAAATGGTGTGGAAAAAGAGAGAAAGAGAGAGGGAGATGGGGGAACCATTTGGACACAGTTTGAGATGAAGCAGGTGAGGACTGTTCAGCAGCTCTATCTATGAAGGTTACTCACCTCCCTGAGCATGATCTGAAAGACTTTTACTTAGGCAAAAGCGTGATTTCAACTTTCAACTTGTCAGGACTGGACTGTAGAGGAATATAGGCTTTTCTCTCCATTCTGTTGCTCAGACTGCCAATGGTAAAGGGCCTTGTGTTTTGTCCAGCATGAAGCCTTTCTCCCGTGCTGTTTTCTGGTGTTGTGATTCTTTTGGCCTCCCTATGACTTGCAAGGTTTTCCAAGTTGCCTGTGTCGTCCTTAGAACAACACAGTGCCGGATGGCTTCTTTCCCTGGCAAGCCCTTTATCCTTTTCTTTTTGTCAGTGCCGTTGGAAAAAAAGGTGCCTGTTGGACTCTGCTCTTTGGGGCATTTGGATTAAGGAGCTCTATTGCTGAAGCGGTTGTCCTTCCAAGAGCAGCGTTGTTCTGTGACAGCTCCTTCTGCTCTGGGTATTGCTGCAAGAACTTGTGTTCACGTGCCTCATGACCTTCTCCACTGTTGTCAAGGTGGCTGCCTTTCCATTTCTGGTGGATTGAGGTCTGCCGTTCAGCTTCTGTAGGAGCAGAGCCTAAACTGAAAACCTTGCACTCACTGAGTGGCTGGTTGGCAGTAGCTGTTCTGCCTGACTGTCACGGGTTACTACAGTTTATTTTTCCAGTTCTAAAAGATTGTTAAATAACTCTCCAGGTAGGTCACGACCTGGGAATTGTTTAGGAACAGACAGAGATCTATCAGAAAGTTACAATATTGACATCTACTCTGACCACTGAAATTGTTAGCTGTGAATTTCAGAAGTACCTTATAAAACCCCTTGATTTCCTGTACGTAGGCCCTTGCCCTCCTTCTTTTAGCCAGAGAGAGACAGGTAACATCGAGCTGGGCCTGCTGCTCCCCCCTTTCTGGGGGGGGGGGAAGTTTGCCTGAGGCCTGGCCACATTCTATCGCCTCCCAGGTGCAGGGGTGGGAAGGAGAGGTACCTGTTTTGTACCTGCTACTTTCTTCAAGTTTCTTTGAAGCTGAGAAAAATCTCTGCTGGGCCCCTGATGGGACCCATGGTCACCACTTGGGCCGAGGCCAGCCTAATTTACACTGTGGGGTGGGCTGAGAAGGCATTTCTAATCCCACTTAGGGTTTTCTTGTGCTTTCAGACTGCCTGAGTGCTCTAGTCTGTAATGCTTCTACATGACTTTCCCCTCTTTTACCAGCTCAGCCTTAAACATGTTACGCTAGGAGCTACAGAGAGAGACACAGACGGGGAAAGACTCAGAGCAGATTTCACTCTTGCCTAACAACATGAGGCTTCCAGAGCTTGGCCCTTCTGTGAGAGACTAAGAAAAGACAGAGTGAACATCAAAACAAACAGCATGAGGTCCGTAGCAAGAGTGAAATGAATACTAAAACAGAGGTTTGAAGAGTTAGTTCTTCTCTTCTTACCTCAGCTGTGGAAGTGAACTCTATCTTTGCAGTCCTTCCTGTAAATTGTAGGAAAGATGTGCATTTGGGGAGATGGTTGTTTTGTGTGTAGATTTAAGCAAAGCTGTTTGTGATGAGCTAGGTAATATTCTATAAGATGCTTCAACAGAAATAAAGATGAGAAGCCCCCTGTGCCAGTGAAAAAGTGAGAGGATTTCTCTGCACATTGAAGTGAAGAATCTCTTGCTTTACAGCTATTCATCTTTCAAAGGTGGCACGCCAGTATGCAAAAGTCTAGAACCCATGACCCATCACCAGCTTGGGAAACTGCTTCTGGGATGAGACACAAAAACCTAGTTTCTCCGGCTGGTTGTTTTTGTGATTGTTTATAACCTACATGGCAACAGCTCTAAGTTGTCAGTAAGATCCATGACTCCAAAGAATACTCTTCCCCTAATGATTTCATGAAATAGTATTACTTGCTGAAAATTACAAGCTTCGTCTCTTTATGTTGTTTTGTAAGAAAGTAAACAGCTTGTAAGGGGAGGGAAAAATTTCTTAAAATTTCCATTCTGTTTCCGTTTCTTTCCAATTTTCTGCTTTCCTTTTCTTTTCATGCATGTCACTAAACTATTTGTTAATTTTGAGGTTAAGCCTGCTATGTTTATCTCCTACTGCCCACTTTAAAATTAAAGATATGACACTGACTCATGCCCCCAAAGCAGCAATTGAGTAGAGAGGAGAGCCTTGTGGTGAATGTGGAGTTGTTCTTTCCAGGTTCTGAAGGCTGGGCCATGCTTCCATCCATTCCGCTCTGTTGAAGTCTCTGTTCATCACGTTGATGTAGGTGTGCTGGGACACCTGAGGTCTTGTCCTGCTTGCTTTACTTGTTCTGCAGGTGATCTTCTTCCTCACCTACAAGGTGGTGTGAGCCATTCACAATGTAGACCATGACCTAAGTGTGATGTGCTGCTGGATGCAGAGCTCTCCTGTGTTCTTTCCAGGGATGTCATCCTTCTTTGGGGTGATTTTTCAATGACAGAGATCCTCCTTTGGCCACCTTTCCAGCCATGCTGTGCGGTTCCTGGGCTGTCACAGGTGACAGCTGTGTCTTTACTCGGTGTGTAGCTGCAGAGCGGTACCGGATGCCTCTGGCATGACTTTACTGAACCTTGTGCAGATAGGAAGATGAAGCCATGGGCAAGCCTTGGGGGGGTTGTGATGTTCTGCTGCCATGGCTGTCCCTGAGTTGCTGTCTCTCTAGCCAGCACTGCAGAAGAGCAGTGTCCCCTGCAGCACCTGCTGCTTGCTTGCCTGAGTGAGGTGCCTGAGCCCACCTGAGGGCAGGTCAGCAGGACAGTTGCTGTCCTTGGATCCCCTCACAGAGTCAGCTGTCATGCTCACCTACCAGCTGCCAAAAGGTGGAGAGGCGTGCTGCCATCGTGGATGTGTGTGGTCAGGAAGCTGTGTAGAAGCTGCAGGAGGCTGCTGAGCAGCAAGCGGGTGAGGAGAAAGGCTGCAGAAGGCAATCTCTACCTCTGGTTTGCAGCGCTCCTTTCGATGGCTGCGATGACGTGTACAATGGGGCACAGGGGCTGCTGGAACTTTGGCCACGGGAGGGCACGGGTGCTTCCAAGGAGTCTGTGTGTCTGTGGTGTGTGGAGATGGGCTCTCCTTGACTGACACTTGCACCTGAGGAATAGGGAACAGGTCCACATGACCGCTGACCTGTGTTCCTTTTCGTCCTTTCTTTGCAGGGGATTCTGCACCCACAGTCCACCAGATGGCGCTATCAGTCCACCCCATTCCTGCCGCCGCAGCCGGTGTCCCCGGTGGGCCAGGTGGCCCTGCAGCAGGCGGCGTGCTTGCAAGTGTCTGTGTCTGAAGATGCTGCCTCCTGAAAGAGCCGAAGAGCAAGAAGACCTGTGCCAGCAGCATCAGGCAGCAGAGAGTCCCGGTGAGCATCATGTTTCTTTTTTTTGTGTGGGAAGGTCTTCTTGTGTCCCAGGTGCGGCAGCCTTGCAGACACATGCAGTGTGTGGTGGCAGGAGGTCGAGGGCAAGATGTGCTTCAGGAATACAAATACAGCTACTGCTTAAGATGGCATGGAGAGGGACAATGGAGGTCCCTGAATGCACCCTTTCACTGCCAGTCCCAGCCTGGGCTTCAGTTCTGGAGAGGCAGAGTGGAGGGAGTGAAGGACGATGTGCTTAGCAGCTTCAGGCCAAGCTTCCCCCTTCAGCCATCCCCTCCTTACTGCTCCCCTGTTTTGCAACAGATGCAGTGGTGGTGAACAGCATCCGCTTGTGGCCTGAGTTGTGGCCAAAGCCTTCGTCCTAGCCCCGCACGTGCTCCTATCCTCTGCTAGGTTTTGATGGTGAAGGCTTAGCAGTCGTCTTTCCAGAGGTCATTTGGCTGCCAGCAATCAATATAGATGACACTGGCTTCTGGGGGGTCTTGCATGCTGCTCCTCTCACTGTCTCCTCAATGGTTTGCAAGGTTTTTGTTCTTTTCCCCGTTCTTGAAAGAGCTCCCTTCCAGCAAGCAGCAGGACTGCTTGTCTCGCTTTGCTCTACTTGTGCAAAGTTGCAGCATGCTCTGACGTCATCTTTCTATCCCTTTCGTTCCACAGGGGAAAGGCAGAGATGCCATAGATCCAGCAGGATGTGTGGGGGACAACGTGGCTGTGTCAGAAGGCACGTCAAGGCTCCAGGCTGCCTCCAGAAGTACGTGTTGTTGTATGCAACCTTTCCAGCAAGGTTAAGGTAAGGCTTTGGGTTTGTTATTCACATTGCCCAGAAGCAAGGACGGGGGGAAAATGGTGTGGAAAAAGAGAGAAAGAGAGAGGGAGATGGGGGAACCATTTGGACACAGTTTGAGATGAAGCAGGTGAGGACTGTTCAGCAGCTCTATCTATGAAGGTTACTCACCTCCCTGAGCATGATCTGAAAGACTTTTACTTAGGCAAAAGCGTGATTTCAACTTTCAACTTGTCAGGACTGGACTGTAGAGGACTATAGGCTTTTCTCTCCATTCTGTTGCTCAGACTGCCAATGGTAAAGGGCCTTGTGTTTTGTCCAGCATGAAGCCTTTCTCCCGTGCTGTTTTCTGGTGTTGTGATTCTTTTGGCCTCCCTATGACTTGCAAGGTTTTCCAAGTTGCCTGTGTTGTCCTTAGAACAACACAGTGCTGGATGGCTTCTTTCCCTGGCAAGCCCTTTATCCTTTTCTTTTTGTCAGTGCCGTTGGAAAAAAAGGTGCCTGTTGGACTCTGCTCTTTGGGGCATTTGGATTAAGGAGCTCTATTGCTGAAGCGGTTGTCCTTCCAAGAGCAGCGTTGTTCTGTGACAGCTCCTTCTGCTCTGGGTATTGCTGCAAGAACTTGTGTTCACGTGCCTCATGACCTTCTCCACTGTTGTCAAGGTGGCTGCCTTTCCATTTCTGGTGGATTGAGGTCTGCCGTTCAGCTTCTGTAGGAGCAGAGCCTAAACTGAAAACCTTGCACTCACTGAGTGGCTGGTTGGCAGTAGCTGTTCTGCCTGACTGTCACGGGTTACTACAGTTTATTTTTCCAGTTCTAAAAGATTGTAAAATAATTCTCCAGGTAGGTCACGACCTGGGAATTGCTTAGGAAGAGACAGAGATCTATCAGAAAGTTAGAATATTGACATCTACTCTGACCACTGAAATTGTTAGCTGTGACTTTCAGAGGTACCATATAAAACCCCTTGATTTCCTGTATGTAGGCCCTTGTCCTCCTTCTTCTTTTAGCCAGAGAGAGGCAGGTAACATCCAGCTGGGCCTGCTGCTCCCCCCCTTTTTGGGGGGGAAGGTGGCCTGAGGCCTGGCCGCATTCTATCAGCTCCCAGGTGCAGGCGTGGGAAGGAGAGGTACCTGTTTTGTAACTGCTACTTTCTTCAAGTTTCTTTGAAGCAGAGAACAATCTCTGCTGGGCCCCTGATGGGACCCATGGTCACCATTTGGGCCGAGGCCAGCCTAATTTACACTGAGGGGTGGGCTGAGAAGGCATTTCTAATCTTGCTTACAGTTTTCCTGTGCTTTCAGACTGCCTGAGTGCTGAGTGTAGTCTCTAATGCTTCCACATGACTTTCCCCTCTTTTATCAGCTCAGCCTTAAACACGTAATGCTAGGAGCTACAGAGAGAGACACAGATGGGGAAAGACTCAGAGCAGATTTTACTCTTGCCTAACACCATGAGGCTTCCAGAGCTTGGCCCTTTTGTGAGAGACTAAGAAAAGACAGAGTGAACATCAAAACAAACAGCATGAGGTCCGTAGCAAGACTGAAAAGATTTTTAAAACAGAGGGTTGAAGAGCTCTTTGTTCTATTCTTACTTGAGCTATGGAAATGACCTCTATATTTAAGTCCTTCCTGTAAATCCTAGGAAAGATATGCATTTGGGGAGATGATTGCTTTGCTTGTAGATTTAAGCAAAGCTGTTTTTGATGAGCTAAGTAAGATCCTGTAAGAGGCTTCAACTGAGATAAAGATGAGAAGCCCCCTGTGGAAATGAAAACCTGAGAAGATATCTCTGCGCCTTGAAGTGAAGAATCTTTTCCTTTACAGTTTTTTATCTTTCAAAGGTAACACCCCAGTATGCAAAAGTATACAATACATGACCCATCAGCAGCTTGGGAAACTGCTTCTGGTAGGAGTCTCAACAGCAAGTCTCTCTGGCCGGTTGTTCTTGTGATACTTTAAAACCTACAAGACAACTGCTCTAAGTTGTCAGTAAGATCCATGACTCAAAAGAGTACTCTTCCTCTAATTTATGAAAGACTATTATCAGACACTGAAAGTGACTAAAAATTACAAGTTTTGTCTCTTTATGTTGTTTTGAAAGAAAGTCAGCAGTTTGTAAGGGGAGGGAAACCTTTTTTAAAAGTTTCATTCCGTTTTAGGTTTTTTCCAATTTTCTCTTCTTCTATTCTTTTCATGTACGTCGCTAAACTATTTCTTAATTTTAAGGTTAAGCCTGTTATGTTTTCCTCGTACTGCCCAGTTTAACATTAAAACTATGACAGTGACTTATTCCCTGAAAGCAGCAGTTGAGTAGAGAGGAGAGGAGAGGCTTGTGGTGAATGCGGAGTTGTTCTTTCCAGGTTCTGAAGGCCAGTCCATGCTTCCGTCCATTCCGTTCAATTGAAGTCTCTGTTCATCATGTCGATGTTGGTGTGCTGGGACACCTGAGGTCTTGTCCTCCTTGCTTTACTTGTTGTGCAGGTGACCTTTTCCCTCACCTACAAGGTGCTGTGAGCAGTTCAGAATGTAGACCATGAGCTACGTGTAAGGTGCTGTAGGATGCAGAGCTCTCCTGTGTTCTTTCCAGGGATGGTATCCTGCTTTGAGATGACTTTTCAATGACACAGATCCTCCTTTGGGCCAGCTTTCCAGCCAGGCTCTGCGGTTCCTGGACTGTCCCAGGTGACAGCCATGTCTGTACTGTGTGTGTAGCTGCAGAGCGGTAGCGGATGTCCCCAGCATGACTTTGCTGAACCTTGTGCAGACAGGAAGATGAAGCCATGGGCAAGCCTTGGGAGGGGTGGATGTGATGTGCTGGTGCCATGGCTGTCACTGACCTGCTGTCTCTCTAGCCAGCACCGCAGAAGAGCAGTGTCCCCTGCAGCACCGGCTGCTTGCTTGCCTGAGTGAGGCTGTGAGGCCACGTGAAGCCAGGTCAGGAGGAAGGTTGGAGGAGCTAGGCTTCAGCTGTCAGACTGGCTGTGTTGTCCTTGGTGTGTTTGGCTCTATTGCTGTCTCTTGTCCTCAGGTTTTGGCCAGCCAAGCTGACCCTGGATCCCCTCAACGACTCAGCTGTCGTGCTCAGCTACTAGCTGGCAGAAGGGGCAGAGGCGTGCTGCCATCGTGGATGTGTGCGGTCACCAAGCTGCGTAGAAGCTGCAGGAGGCTGCTGAGCAGCAAGCGGGTGAGGAGAAAGGCTGCAGAGGGAAATCTCTACCTCTGGTTTGCAGCGCTCCTTTGGATGGCTGTGATGCAGTGTAGGATGGGGCAGAGGGGCTGCTAGAAGTCTGGCAATGGGAGGGCACGGGTGCTTCCAAGGACTCTGTGTTGTGTGGAGATGGGCTCTCCTTGACTGACACTTGGACCTGAGGAATAGGGAACATGTCCACATGAACGCTGACCTGTGTTCCTTTCTGTCCTTTCTTTGCAGGGGACTCTCCACCCAGAGTCCACCAGATGGCGCTATCAGTCCACCCCATTCCTGCCGCCGCAGCCGGTGTCCCCGGTGAGCCAGGTGGGCCTGCAGCAGGTGGCGTGTTTTGAACCGTCTGTGCACACAGAGCTAGGAAGATGCTGCCTCCTGAAAGGGGAGAAGAGGAAGAACACCTGTGACAGCAGCATCAGGCAGCACAGAGTCCAGGTGAGCACCACGTTTCTTTCTTTGGTCTCGAAAGGTCTTACTGTGTCCCAGGTGCAGCAGCCTTGCAGAGACATGCAGTGTGTGGTGGCAGGAGGTCGAGGGCAAGATGTGCTTCAGGAATACAGACACAGCTACTGCTCAGGATGGAGAGGGAGAATGGAGGTCCCTGAATGCCCCGATGGTGTGCCAGTCCCAGCCTGGGCTTGAGTTTTGAAGAGGCAGAGTGGAGGGAGTGAAGGATGATTGTGCTTAGCAGCTTCAGCCCAAGCTTCCCCCGTCAGTCATCCCCTTCTTACCGCTCCCCTGCTTTGCAACAGATGCAGTGGTGGTGAAGAACATCCATTTGTGGCCTCAGTTGTGGCCAAAGCCTTCGTACGAGCCCCGTGCAGAGGATGGGAAAGTCCTATCCTCTGCTAGGTTTTGATGGTGAAGGCTTAGCAGTCGTCTTTCCAGAGGTGATTTGGCTGCCAGCAAAGCCCTGTGGGGTGTAGGTCTCCCTTGGAACAAGATTTTGCATACTGTCATGAGGCTGATTGTCGTGCGTCGAAAGACAAACCTGTTGTGTCCATCTAGGCACGCAGTGTTTGTTTCGTGCTACTCCTGCTCATTCTACAGGGCACTTTGTTGTTTCTTTACTCCTATGCCTACTTATCACTGTCACTACCACTTTCCCCATGGGAGGAGGTCCTGCTCAGATTTTACAAGAATAACAGCCACTGCCTGGAGATTTCTTCCCCCTTGCCATGGCCACATCTCCTTTCTTCTCTTCTTGTTGCTTTCTTTCTTGCTCTATGGTTTCCCATCTTCTCTCTCAGAAAACTGTCCATGCAAAGGCTGCTTTGCTCTTCCTGCTTTTCGTCTTTGAGGATTCCTTCACTTCTGCAGGCCTCAGGCCTTGATGCTGAGGTTTCTTAGGTGTGTTTTGTCTTTGTTGTGTTGGTATTTCCAGCTTCCTTTCCATTCTTGGCTCCTCATTTGGACACAGACATGCAGCTCCTGGAGCAGGTGTTGCGGAGAGTCATTCAGGTGATTTGGGACCTGGAGTCTCTCTGCTGGAAAGCAAGGCTGGGGGAGCTGGGCCTGTTGTAAGTGTCCGGACTGAGCAGGGACCTCCTTCATGTCTGTCAGTACTTGAGGATGGGGTGCTAGGAGGCTGGAGCCAGACTGTTCCTGTTGGTTGCAAGCACGGGGACATGAGCTTATGGTCAGTAAGTCACGCTGCAGGAAGTTCCAGGCAGATATAAGGATGAATTTCATGCGTGTGAGGGTGAGCAGAGCAGCAGAGGAGGTTGTCCTGACAGTTTGTGGAGTGTCCCTCACTTGAGCTCCTCCAGAACCACGTGGACACCATGCTGTACCTTGTGCTGTAGGAAGATCCTGCTGTACCAGGATGGGTGGCATTGATGAGTGGCTGTGGTCCCTTACAGCCTACCGGTGCGATCCTGCGTTTGGTGTCGTGTAGCGTGCGAACTGGGAAACGGCAGCCGAGCCCTCCCAGCTTCATTGTGTCCTTGGGGGAAAGTGGGTTACTCCACTGTGTGCGTGGTGCGTTCCCTGCTCTCCTTGTGCAGCTGGTAACATGCCTGTACCTCCCAGCGGGGACAACAGAAGGCTGTGAAGAAAGAGGTTGCTGTCTTTCTTCCAGTCTCCTCTCTGCACACAGCACAGGGGAAGGGGAGCTCCTTGCAGGAGCCGTGGCTGCTGACAGTGATGCTGAGCTCCTCTGCAGTATTGCTGAGGCACAACTTGTCGGTGGTCCTGTGACTGCGAATGTGGAGAGATACCGCCTGTGTGCCGGCGTGAAAGAGCAGGTCCAGTGCCTGTCAGGTCATGCAGGAGGAAGGCTGTTTCCTTTGCAAGGAAGTGCTGTCCTTTTGCATGCCGTCTGTTTCCATGCAGGCTGTCTGTTTCCTGGCTTTGCTGTTCTGGAGGTGCTTGTTCCGTGATGAAAGCGAATGCATGTCTTTGCAAAGTCACCCTAGTTTGCAGCAGCTTTGGGATAGATGGACTCCTTGCTTTTAAAGCAGCATGCACAACCACTGGTCTCCTGCCCACTGCCTTTCTCCTCACTCTCTAGGGAAGCACCTGTTCTCTGCTTGCCTTCCTTCCACTGCTGGGTGCTGAAGATGTACAGCAACTCGGTGGTGTCGGCCGCTGCAGGTCTTGCTGCTGGCAAAGTCTGCATGGTCAAGTATTGCTCAGTCATGCCACAGTCCTGCTCCCAGCCCTCCTAGTCCTAACAGCACAATCCAATGTTACCATTCCTTTCCCTAGAAAAGGAGAAACCCAGAGGACTGTTCCTAGATGACTTTTTGGAAACCTGGTTTTTTCCTCTGCTGCGTGAGAGATGTCATTTTCTTCTCTGTCTCTCTCCTGTAGTCTGTCTCATCACCTCTGACTTCCCTGAGTCCTGCTCGCATCTGCCGTTCCCAATGATGAAGTCCCCACTGCCTGATGTGAGATCCAACCTCATTGTTGCAAAAGATGTAGCCATCCGCTTCTGGGACCTGCTGGAGCCTTGGACATCACAGGTAATGCTGCACTCCCGGTTGGGAGAGGACATGGGATAAAAATCTTGTGCGAGGGTAACACTGGGCCTTCCGAATGTCACAATAAGCCAGGAAACGTAATGTGAAAATGCTGCTGCAGGGAGACAGAGCTTTGGGCTGTCAGGACTCAGTCCCAGTAACTCAGACACACTCCCTTGCTGCTATGTGCAGTCCCTGTTTGCTGCTATGTGCAGTCCCTGCTTGCTCCTGTCAGGCTGCAGGACCCCTGCCTGACTGTGAGGCACACAGCTGGGCTGGTCCTCACTCATGTCCCCCTTCAGGACACAGTGACGGGGAAGGGCTAAGTGAGTGACGTGGCCACAGTGCTCCTACAGCAAGATGAGGAACTGGTGGCAGTGCCTGAGGTCTTCCTGGCTGAACTTGGCAAGAAGGCAATTGGATGCTTAGGGAGCTTCTCTAACAAGAGCACATAAGGAAGGATTGTTGGAGGCTGGATGCATTCCAGAAGTCCTATAGCGGGTGTGTCCATGGGGTAGAGCTTTCGGTCTGCTTCTCTGTGGACTATGTAAGGGTCGTTGAAAAGCAATGCCGCCATCTAAGTTTTGCTTCCTCCCTGTGTGATGTTGCTGCATTGGACGTCATTAGTCCCACCAGAAGGCAGGCTCCAAGGCACTGCCTTTTCCTATTGCTTCTTTGTGTCTGGCCAGCAGAGGGTTAGGAGGTGTTTTGTGTCGCTCACCTTTAGGCCTGGCAGCACACTTGCGTGCCCTTCGAGCTCAGGCAATGCAGCTTGTCTGAAAGCTTTTGGAGTTGTTTTTGGCTGTGGGACACTGCAATACTTCCCCGGTAGTAGTTTCTAGCCAAGCAGGTACGAATACTAGCACCGTTACCCCCTGTATGCTGCTTACTCCACGTGCAGCCTGTCCCTGTCCCTTGTCACTTTGCTTTTCCCTTGCCTGCAAGGCTGCGGTGACGTGACATCAGGGCTCTGCTCGTCTCGCCGTGCTTCGTTCAAGCACAGCCGGCCACCTGATGGCACTGATTTCCTATCTGTGCAGGGAATGTGCCACAGCTATGTCAGAGCAGTGGGAAAGACAATGTGGAAGTGACTTCGGGTTCTATGGGAAGCAGCTCCATGAACCGAAGGGTTGTTTTCTTTCTGTCATAGCTTTAATTTTACACTAGACAGAAACACTATTTCCTGTACTGGTTTTATGTTTACTAAATTTGGGGTTCGGTACTTACTCCTTTTGTGAGAGAGACACTAGGAGAAAAACAAAGCAGGCTTCACTTTAAAATTAACAATTACTTTATTACCTTACACTAACAGAGTACAAAAAACCTAGAAACTTGGGAAAAAACACTAAATTGGAAGGAAACTTCAAAACCTTTTGCTTCTTTTTACAAACTGTTTACTTCCTTACAAAACAACATTAAGAAGCAGAACTTGTAGTTTTCAGTCACTTCCACTATCTGATAATAGTTTTCCCTTAATTCTTTAGGGGAAGAGTGTCTTCTTGAGTCATGGATCCCACTGACACCTTAAAGCACTTCTCCTGTGACTTTTAAACTGCCACAAAAACAACCGCCTGCAGAAACTTCTGTGGCTTCCCAGAAGCAGTTTCCCTAGCTGCTTATGGGTCATGAGTCTTCAACTCCTGCATACTGGGTTGTCACTTTTTAAAGATCAATAACTCCAAAGCAAAGGATTTCTTACTTCAAGGTACAGCGATATTCTCTTACTTCTTTACTGGCTCAGGGGGTTTCTCCTTTTCATCTGTATTCCAGCATTTTATCACAAATTACTTAGTTCATCACAAAGACCTTTGCTTACATTTACACACAAATTAAAACAATTATCTCTCCAAATGCATATCTTTCGTAGAAGTTACAAGAATTACTTCAGTATAGAGTGCATTTCCATGGCTCAAGTAAGAATACAACAACTAACTCTTCAACCCCATGTCCCAATAGTCTTTTCACTCTTGCTTTACTGACTTCATCCTCCTGTTTTTTATATTCACTCTGTGTTTTCTTACTCTCTCAGAGAACAGCTGAGCTCTGGAAGCTTCATGCTGCTAAAACACAGTTCAATCTACTTAGAGTTGTTATTTTTCCTTCTGCAGCTCCTACTGTTAAATATGTCGAAACCAAGCTAATACAAAAACAACCCTCACAAAAAATGTAAAAATCAGAGCACCCAAGCACTCTAAAATCATAAAAACCAAACAAGATCATAAATGCCTTATCAGCCCACCCCTCAGTGTAAATCACAATAGCTTCAGCCCAAATAGTGCCCATAGCTCTTACCAGAGCCCAGCAGAGATCTCTCCCTGCTCCAAAGAAATCTAAAGACAGTAGCTGTTAAAAAAAAAAAATTCTCTTTCCTCCCCCTTCACCCAGAAGCTGATAACATCCAGCCAAGCCTCAGGCCAGCTCCTCCCCAAAAGAGGGGAGCAGCAAGCAAGCCCAGCTCAATGTTACCTGTCTCTCCCTACCTAAAAAAAAACTCACCACACCAGAAACAATCAATGACTTCTATACAGTACTTCCCAAAGTCGCAACTCACAATTTCAGTAGTCAAAATAAATGTCGATATTCTCACTAATTCTCTAATAAGTCTCTGTCTCTTCTAAAGCAATTCCCAAGTCCTGACCTAAACAATTACCTTTACATTCTTTTCTAAGTAAAAGCTAAACTATCCTAACCCATAACACCCTTGCAGCTGAGCTAGGAAATGAGTGTGTTGAGCAGAGAATTTGGAATCTGTGCAGCACTCCCGCCTGGGGTGCTGTCAGGTGTCAGGCTGATCTAGGCCTGTTGTGGTTCTGTGTGCATGGGCTGCAAGTACTGAATCTGCAGCCAGGGCTCTGTTTGGGATGATTAGGATTACTATTCTTGTTTTTAGTCGTACTGCTACTTCTGGTACTACTCCTAATTTCATTAGTATCTCTTTGTTATCGTTCGGATCACTTCTGAAATTATTTTTAATCTTCACTACGATTACTGTTACTTATAATTATTTTCATTATTCCTGTTATTTATTCGGGATGTTGCTACTTTTCCTTGATTACTACTATAAATATTACTAATACTATTACGTTTGTTCCTGTTATTAATTTCTATAATACTTTTCCATTTATACTTTTTTACTAATCATACCAGCATCACTTAAATTTCTTACCTCCTAATCACGTCATATATTCACAGTTTCCTATTATTGCTATTATCATGACTACCACGAACACTGTAAGACATTATCACTGTATATATATTATTTATATACAATATATTACATGTATGATTTTGATAACATATCTTTACTCATATCTACAATTAAGTATTTACTACATAATTACATACACAGATATGTCGTATATATGAATAATTATATATATATACTTGTAATCTCTGTAAATATTAAGCCAAAAATATAATATCTATAAACATTCATATAGTGATGCTAATACTGTTTTAATATTAATACTGTTATCATTACTTTAGTTCTTATGATCATTCCTTCTAATCTCTCATTTCACTATTATGTCACCGCTGCTGCTGCTGCTGCTGCTGCTACTACTACTACTGCTACTGCTACTGCTATCCTTAATATTACTATTGCTACTTTCATTATTACTATTGCTTCCGGTTTTTACTCTTTTACTGCTATTACATTCCTCATTTGTATTACTAGTCTTTTTATTACTACCGTTATTACTATTCTTATTCCTATTTCTCTGTATCCTACTTCAGCAATGGGCTTGTGGCAGCGTGCACTTTGGCTTTGCACGTGCTTCACGTGCAAGACGTGCCTGCCTCGCTTGCGTCATGGTGACGCTACACTGCAGAGCGAAGGATGCATGCTGTGAATGTGGGCCATCCTTTTTTTTGCTGGGTTTTGGGGTTGTTTTGGTGCCTTTCCCCCACTGCCCACCCCCGGGTCCTGGTGTCAGGCAGGCCCAGTTTTTGTTTCCTTGCGTGAAGTATGCGAGCAGGACTCGATCTTGTTCCCTGCTGTGTTCCTGCTGTGAGATGTCTTCACTTTCACTTGCTGTGGCTTTGTTGCAGGCTGCACTTCTTTCCCTCCCTTTTGTTTTCTTGTTCTTCTCTGGGGGTTTCTGATCCCTGCAAGGTTTGCTTCCTCTTGCCATTTCGTGTCCCAGCATGTGGTGTGTTCTTTTCCTTAGGGAACGAAGGCTTCCTATGACTTGCCAACTGCACGGATGTTTGAAATCATCACGGCAGGTGATGGATGAGCTCCTCCAATGCCTTGGTTAGGCACGGGGAGGGCCGAAGGCCGAAGGGATCGCCTCGCCTACAGCCCTGCCGCTCCCTTTGGCCAGCACTGTGGAGGAGGTGCAAGTGCAAGGTGCCGCTCCCAGCGCAGTGTGGGGATTCCCGTCTCCCAGGGGTTCCCAGGCACCGGCCTGGCTGCTCTGGATGCAGGGGTGGGTGTCTCTCTGTCAGGGAGCCTTGTCCGTTCCAGCAAGACTACGGGAAGCTGTGTGCTGAGGGCTTTAGCAATTCCGTTCCGTGCCTTGGATGTGTGGAACCTGTATGGGTTCCCTTTTGGGGAAGCATTGGATGATGCTTCAGGTACAACTCAGCCTCCCGGGCTTCTCTGCACTTCCCATAAGGCTGCCGGTGGTGGCAGCTTGACGGCAAGGTGTGACATCAGCAGCAAGCAGGTGCAGAGGAGGCGAGGGAGCAGCGGAGGCTCCAGTGGACTGAAGGTAAGGGGTTTTTGGGGAAGGAAGGTGTAACCTGTGACTGAGGAGGTGAGGAAGTGGCCCATGGGGTGCAAAGCCCTTGGCCTGCCAGCACCTTCAGCATTCTTGCTGAAAGTCCTAGGGCACAAGCATGGCTCTTTCAGTCCCTTGCGACAAGCATTTTTGGAACATTCAGGGTGTTGTTAGGAGCTGTTGAAGTTTCTTCCCCTCCTCCCTTACAGCCTGAGCCATGCCATTTTCCCAGAAGCCGGATCTGGATCCATCACCATGCTCACCTCCTCTTTCTTTCTCTGCTTCTTCTCTCATGTGACGTTGTATGCTCTTTTGCTATCCCTTTTTTCTTGTCCAAGGGCTTCTCTAGCACTTAGCTGAGCTTTGATCCAGAGGTCTAGCTGGAGGTGTTTCTGTAGCTCCCGTTTCCTCCCTTTCTTTCTTGTCTGTTTGTATCCTGCTGGTTTTCTCTCCCATTTCTGCACATGTTCCTTTGGTCCCCACCCAATGTTTTCCAGTTTTCCTTATAACCTGCCTTCTACACACTTCCCACTATGTGCACAGAGACACACAGCCCTACAGACACACAGACTTACAGACACACACACACACACACACACATGTGGACACACAGACACAAATTCTCTCAGACATACAAACACATACACTCACACCCACCCACAGACACAGAGACATACAAAGTCACACAGACACCCACACACATTTGCTTTTTCTCACAGATGTATTCAGTACAGTTCACCTCCCTGCAAGCAGGTGTAGTGAATTTTAATCTTCACCATTGCCCTGGGTTGCAATGTCAGATGTGCTCCAAGTATGTATTCCATTACCATCTACATGAACTGCTTAAACTAAGTTGTGCACTGCTTCCCTTGGCCCCTGCCTCGAGAATATCTTCTGTTCATGGCCCATCCATGCCTTCCCGCATGCCTCCTAGATAACTCCCTCCTGGAGCTATGTCTCTTTAAGAGGCAATTAAGGACCCTTAATAAGACAGAGTAAATGATATCAGCCCATTGTGAGTTGCTCCGCCCAGGGGGTGGAGCCAAGCATTCACACCTGGATCTAATCTAGCAATTAGGACAGCACAGTCAGCCTTAGCCACCGGATTGCCGGAGGACAACAGCTACCAGAGCTTTCTGCAGGACCACTGCTTCAACAAGATCACTTCATCTGGACTGCTGCCACCACGGTGCCAGGTTGGATGCTGACTCTGTCACTGATCTTTTGTACCACTGCAGGTGTTTGTATTCCTTTCCATTTCCTTTTTTCTCTCTCCTATTAAATGGTTTCTTTCTGACTTGGAGTCTCTCACTGGTTTTGCCTTCCAGCCAGCACAACAATTCACATGCAGTCCTCATTCTGTCACCTGCTCTTCCTGCTTTTCTTTCCTACTCACTTTCACCCATCCTTTCACACGCTTTGCACATGAAGGCTGTCTGTGTCTGCAGGGAATCCCGGTTCCCTGCGGTCCCTCGTGGCCTTGGGCTTGAGCTCTGCATTTCAGTCTAGCTGGGCCTGGGGGAAGGCCTGAGCACGTGGCTGCTGGTGCTGCCCGTCCACATAGGAGGTTGATATCTATGTTCCTTGTACTCCTTGATCCGGGTTCACCTGTCTACAGGGCTGCAGGGAAAGGGGCCTTTTGGCAGCTCCCATCTCCCTTTGTCCCATAGCTCCCAGCTGCCTGGGGAAACTCGTAGGCTGCTTGTAGCTGACATTAATGTCTGTCCCCTATACCTCCCGTGCCTGGGGACACCATGGGCTGCTTGTTGTTCCTCTGTCTATTTCTCATGTCGCTCCCACCTGCCTTGGGGAAGCATGGCCTGTTTGTGGGTCACTTACAGCACCTGCCACAGTCCCACCTTGACAACTTTGTGTGCTGACTGTCTGGAAATAGGGATTTCGGTCAGGTGGGAGGATTTCTTGGGGCTCCTGGGAGCCTTGCTGCTGAGAACCACTCAGGGCAGGGGTATTAGCAGAGCTCCTGAGTTGCCAGTGACATGGAGTTTGTGTGCGGTGGGTGAGGGTTCTGTTGTCCCTGTGCTGTCTTCCTTTGGGCTGTCCTTTCAAAAGGACACAAGACTTTGTACAGGTGAGAGGTTGAAAGATTGTTTTCCTGTTTCACTACATATTTGGTTCTATTACCAAGGGTTTGCATTGCCTTCCGTGTTCTCCTTGTACTGCTCCGGATGGAAATTGGACTTTTACCACTGCGGCTACAGGATTTCTTTGTCCTTGCCTCCGTGTGTGCTGCATTCATGCATTTCACTGAGGTGTCATTTGAACCATTGATGGAAGAACTGTGTAATATACCTTCATCAAGAACTCAGATGCCCTTGCATGTCCCCCTTCCCTTTGGCTGCTGTATTGCTTGGCTGTCCCTGACTCCTTTCTTGTGCATGTCTTTCTTGCTGTGCTTCTCCCTTCTGTCACTGTATTCTTTGCTTTCCTTCTGTGTTTCTCTCTTCCTGTGACTCTCTAAGCCTGATGATGTGTCTGTTTGTCCCTCTTTGCAAGTGCTGCTGTGTTTCTTTTTCTCTCAGCTTTTCTATTTTTCTCTCTTCATTTTCCTATCTCACCCTACAGCCTCTTTCCTTTTTCTCTTACTACAACCCCATTTCTTTTGCTCTACCCATTTCTGTTTTTTTCTCTCTCTCTCTGCTTCTACTGCATTCTGTTTCTCACTCTTCCTGTACTTCTACACCTGCTTTGCTCTGTGTCTACCTCTTCCTCTTTCATTTCCTCAGCTTCACTCTCTCTCTGCCTCTCCGTCCACTGCTGCCTCTTCTTCCCATTTCTATGTCTGTAACTGTATTTCTAGATTATTGCTTTGGCCCCTTCTCTTCTCCCCCCCTTTCCTTCCCCAGCTCTTCTCCCCCCCCTTTCCTTCCCCATCTTTTCTCCTCCTGCTTTCTCCCTCTCTCTCATTCCTATGTCTCTTTTTACTCTCCTCTTCATTTCTTTCTATTTCTCCATTTCTATTTCTCTGCTTGCTATTCTTTCTGACTTGAATGCAACAGGAAAAATTTTTAGGCTCCTAGAGACTAAACACTCTTGCTTAATAAACCTTTCAATCCAGTGGAATAAAACCATTTTCTCCATGGGAGCCTCTACGTTCCTACTGCTGCACCGGACATATTGCCTTTCTTCTTCTCCATGCACTACATTTGCACACACCCCCCCCCCCAAGAGCAGGCATCCACCCTACTGCCTAGCCCTAGCACTATTCCCCAGCACAATGGTTCTTTACAGCACCCCCTGGTGGCAATGCACAGTTTTTGCTGGTACTTGGTTCCCCCACACTGAAGAAGCAGCGCCCCCTTGTGGTGTGACTTGCTGCCGGTGCCCATTTCAGCTCATTTGCATTCTGGGAACATAAACACCCGATTAAATCATTTTTTGGAGCGCGCGGTCACAATGCCCCACACAGCATGCTGCAGGTGAAGCGGGCGCAGCCTTTATTTCTCCGAAAAACTGCGGAAAATCCCCCTTTTCAGCCCCGACTCTATCGGCAGCATGGCGGCCGCCATCTTGCTTTCCGGAGTACTCGACTTCCTGGTTCTGGCTGTCAGACCTCATTTGCATACCGCGCCCTAATCCACGCCCCTGGGGTGTCCCCGCCCCCCTATCTCTACTTCTGATTTGCATAACCAGACCTAAAACACGCCCCCGAGGCGTGTCGGCATCGTCCGCCCGCCATCTTGTCTCATTTGCATACCCGATATTAAGAGTCCCGAAAACCACATTTTGCTCGCACTGCCGTGCACCCCGACACCCAGATCCGTGCCGGGTAGTCCTAAAAATGCGGGGGCAACCCTAATTTGAGTGATAGACCCGCGGGAAACCCCCTTTTTTTGCCTTTAAAAATCGGCCAATCGGCGGCCGCGATTTTGTTCCGGTTTGACGTCACTTCCGGAGAGCGGCCATGTTCTTCCGGTCCACGTGACACCATGGGCGCCGCCATATTGCCGTACGGCATATGGGGGCCGCCATCTTGGTGTACGGAACACGGGGGTCGCCATGTTCTTCCGGTGACGTCACGTCCGGCCGGCGGCCATTTTGGCTCATTAGCATGCGGAAAAATAAAGTCTCAAAAAAACACATTTACAACGCAGGTGCGAGCGCGCTGACACCCAGACCCGTGCCGGGTAGTCCCAGAGGTGCGGGGGCACCCTTTATTTGCTTGGAAAAGCCGCGGGAAACACCCTTTTTTTGCACCCGAAAATCGGCCAATCGGCGGCCGGCATTTTCTTCCGGGTTTACATCACTTCCTGTCGGCGGCCATTTCCTTCCGGTCCACGTGACACCATGGGCGCCGCCATCTTGCCGTACGGCACATGGGCGCCGCCATCTTGGTGTACGGAACACGGGGGCCGCCATGTTCTTCCGGTGACGTCAGTTCCGGTCCGCGGCCATTTTGGCTCATTAGCATGCAGAAATTAAAAGTCTCAAAAAAACACATTTAGAACGCAGCTGCGCGCGCGCTGACACTCAGACCCGTGCCGGGTAGTCCTAGAGGTGCGGGGGCACCCCTTATTTGCGTGGAAAACCCGCGGGAAACCCCCTTTTTTTGCACCCGAAAATCGGCCAATCGGCGGCCGGCATTTTCTTCCGGGTTTACATCACTTCCTGTCGGCGGCCATTTTCTTCCGGTCCATGGGCGCCGCCATCTTGGTGTACGGCACATGGGCGCCGCCATCTTGGTGTACGGAACATGGGGGCCGCCATATTCTTCCGGTGACGTCAGTTCCGGTCCGCGGCCATTTTGGCTCATTAGCATGCAGAAATTAAAAGTCTCAAAAAAACACATTTAGAACGCAGCTGCGCGCGCGCTGACACTCAGACCCGTGCCGGGCAGTCCTAGAGGTGCGGGGGCACCCCTTATTTGCGTGGAAAACCCGCGGGAAACCCCCTTTTTTTGCACCCGAAAATCGGCCAATCGGCGGCCGGCATATTCTTCCGGGTTTACATCACTTCCTGTCGGCGGCCATTTTCTTCCGGTCCATGGGCGCCGCCATCTTGGTGTACGGAACATGGGGGCCGCCATCTTGGTGTACGGAACATGGGGGCCGCCATATTCTTCCGGTGACGTCAGTTCCGGTCCGCGGCCATTTTGGCTCATTAACATGCAGAAATTAAAAGTCTCAAAAAAACACATTTAGAACGCAGCTGCGCGCGCGCTGACACTCAGACCCGTGCCGGGCAGTCCTAGAGGTGCGGGGGCATGCCTTATTTGCGTGGAAAACCCGCGGGAAACCCCCTTTTTTTGCACCCGAAAATCGGCCAATCGGCGGCCGGCATTTTCTTCCGGGTTTACATCACTTCCGGCCGGTGGCCATTTTCTTCCGGTCCATGGGCGCCGCCATCTTGGTGTACGGCACATGGGGGCCGCCATCTTGGTGTACGGAATATGGGGGCCGCCATGTTCTTCCGGTGACGTCAGTTCCGGTCCGCGGCCATTTTGGCTCATTAGCATGCAGAAATTAAAAGTCTCAAAAAAACACATTTAGAACGCAGCTGCGCGCGCGCTGACACTCAGACCCGTGCCCGGCAGTCCTAGAGGTGCGGGGGCACCCCTTATTTGCGTGGAAAACCCGCGGGAAACCCCCTTTTTTTGCACCCGAAAATCGGCCAATCGGCGGCCGGCATTTTCTTCCGGGTTTACATCACTTCCTGTCGGCGGCCATTTTCTTCCGGTCCATGGGCGCCGCCATCTTGGTGTACGGCACATGGGCGCCGCCATCTTGGTGTACGGAACATGGGGGCCGCCATGTTCTTCCGGTGACGTCAGTTCCGGTCCGCGGCCATTTTGGCTCATTAACATGCAGAAATTAAAAGTCTCAAAAAAACACATTTAGAACGCAGCTGCGCGCGCGCTGACACTCAGACCCGTGACGGGTAGTCCTAGAGGTGCGGGGGGACCCCTTATTTGCTTGGAAAACCCGCGGGAAACCCCCTTTTTTTGCACCCGAAAATCGGCCAATCGGCGGCCGGCATTTTCTTCCGGGTTTACATCACTTCCGGTCGGCGGCCATTTTCTTCCGGTCCATGGGCGCCGCCATCTTGGTGTACGGCACATGGGGGCCGCCATCTTGCTGTACGGCATATGGGGGCCGCCATCTTGAATTAGGGTTAGGGTTAGGGTTAGGGTTAGGGTTAGGGTTAGGGTTAGGGTTAGGGTTAGGGTTAGGGTTAGGGGTTAGGGGTTAGGGTTAGGGGTTAGGGTTAGGGTTAGGGTTAGGGGTTAGGGTTAGGGGTTAGGGTTAGGGTTAGGGTTAGGGTTAGGGTTAGGGTTAGGGTTAGGGTTAGGGTTAGGGTTAGGGTTAGGGTTAGGGTTAGGGGTTAGGGTTAGGGTTAGGGTTAGGGTTAGGGTTAGGGTTAGGGTTAGGGTTAGGGTTAGGGTTAGGGTTAGGGTTAGGGTTAGGGTTAGGGTTAGGGTTAGGGTTAGGGTTAGGGTTAGGGTTAGGGTTAGGGTTAGGGTTAGGGTTAGGGTTAGGGTTAGGGTTAGGGTTAGGGTTAGGGTTAGGGTTAGGGTTAGGGTTAGGGTTAGGGTTAGGGTTAGGGTTAGGGTTAGGGTTAGGGTTAGGGTTAGGGTTAGGGTTAGGGTTAGGGTTAGGGTTAGGGTTAGGGTTAGGGTTAGGGTTAGGGTTAGGGTTAGGGTTAGGGTTAGGGTTAGGGTTAGGGTTAGGGTTAGGGTTAGGGTTAGGGTTAGGGTTAGGGTTAGGGTTAGGGTTAGGGTTAGGGTTAGGGTTAGGGTTAGGGTTAGGGTTAGGGTTAGGGTTAGGGTTAGGGTTAGGGTTAGGGTTAGGGTTAGGGTTAGGGTTAGGGTTAGGGTTAGGGTTAGGGTTAGGGTTAGGGTTAGGGTTAGGGTTAGGGTTAGGGTTAGGGTTAGGGTTAGGGTTAGGGTTAGGGTTAGGGTTAGGGTTAGGGTTAGGGTTAGGGTTAGGGTTAGGGTTAGGGTTAGGGTTAGGGTTAGGGTTAGGGTTAGGGTTAGGGTTAGGGTTAGGGTTAGGGTTAGGGTTAGGGTTAGGGTTAGGGTTAGGGTTAGGGTTAGGGTTAGGGTTAGGGTTAGGGTTAGGGTTAGGGTTAGGGTTAGGGTTAGGGTTAGGGTTAGGGTTAGGGTTAGGGTTAGGGTTAGGGTTAGGGTTAGGGTTAGGGTTAGGGTTAGGGTTAGGGTTAGGGTTAGGGTTAGGGTTAGGGTTAGGGTTAGGGTTAGGGTTAGGGTTAGGGTTAGGGTTAGGGTTAGGGTTAGGGTTAGGGTTAGGGTTAGGGTTAGGGTTAGGGTTAGGGTTAGGGTTAGGGTTAGGGTTAGGGTTAGGGTTAGGGTTAGGGTTAGGGTTAGGGTTAGGGTTAGGGTTAGGGTTAGGGTTAGGGTTAGGGTTAGGGTTAGGGTTAGGGTTAGGGTTAGGGTTAGGGTTAGGGTTAGGGTTAGGGTTAGGGTTAGGGTTAGGGTTAGGGTTAGGGTTAGGGTTAGGGTTAGGGTTAGGGTTAGGGTTAGGGTTAGGGTTAGGGTTAGGGTTAGGGTTAGGGTTAGGGTTAGGGTTAGGGTTAGGGTTAGGGTTAGGGTTAGGGTTAGGGTTAGGGTTAGGGTTAGGGTTAGGGTTAGGGTTAGGGTTAGGGTTAGGGTTAGGGTTAGGGTTAGGGTTAGGGTTAGGGTTAGGGTTAGGGTTAGGGTTAGGGTTAGGGTTAGGGTTAGGGTTAGGGTTAGGGTTAGGGTTAGGGTTAGGGTTAGGGTTAGGGTTAGGGTTAGGGTTAGGGTTAGGGTTAGGGTTAGGGTTAGGGTTAGGGTTAGGGTTAGGGTTAGGGTTAGGGTTAGGGTTAGGGTTAGGGTTAGGGTTAGGGTTAGGGTTAGGGTTAGGGTTAGGGTTAGGGTTAGGGTTAGGGTTAGGGTTAGGGTTAGGGTTAGGGTTAGGGTTAGGGTTAGGGTTAGGGTTAGGGTTAGGGTTAGGGTTAGGGTTAGGGTTAGGGTTAGGGTTAGGGTTAGGGTTAGGGTTAGGGTTAGGGTTAGGGTTAGGGTTAGGGTTAGGGTTAGGGTTAGGGTTAGGGTTAGGGTTAGGGTTAGGGTTAGGGTTAGGGTTAGGGTTAGGGTTAGGGTTAGGGTTAGGGTTAGGGTTAGGGTTAGGGTTAGGGTTAGGGTTAGGGTTAGGGTTAGGGTTAGGGTTAGGGTTAGGGTTAGGGTTAGGGTTAGGGTTAGGGTTAGGGTTAGGGTTAGGGTTAGGGTTAGGGTTAGGGTTAGGGTTAGGGTTAGGGTTAGGGTTAGGGTTAGGGTTAGGGTTAGGGTTAGGGTTAGGGTTAGGGTTAGGGTTAGGGTTAGGGTTAGGGTTAGGGTTAGGGTTAGGGTTAGGGTTAGGGTTAGGGTTAGGGTTAGGGTTAGGGTTAGGGTTAGGGTTAGGGTTAGGGTTAGGGTTAGGGTTAGGGTTAGGGTTAGGGTTAGGGTTAGGGTTAGGGTTAGGGTTAGGGTTAGGGTTAGGGTTAGGGTTAGGGTTAGGGTTAGGGTTAGGGTTAGGGTTAGGGTTAGGGTTAGGGTTAGGGTTAGGGTTAGGGTTAGGGTTAGGGTTAGGGTTAGGGTTAGGGTTAGGGTTAGGGTTAGGGTTAGGGTTAGGGTTAGGGTTAGGGTTAGGGTTAGGGTTAGGGTTAGGGTTAGGGTTAGGGTTAGGGTTAGGGTTAGGGTTAGGGTTAGGGTTAGGGTTAGGGTTAGGGTTAGGGTTAGGGTTAGGGTTAGGGTTAGGGTTAGGGTTAGGGTTAGGGTTAGGGTTAGGGTTAGGGTTAGGGTTAGGGTTAGGGTTAGGGTTAGGGTTAGGGTTAGGGTTAGGGTTAGGGTTAGGGTTAGGGTTAGGGTTAGGGTTAGGGTTAGGGTTAGGGTTAGGGTTAGGGTTAGGGTTAGGGTTAGGGTTAGGGTTAGGGTTAGGGTTAGGGTTAGGGTTAGGGTTAGGGTTAGGGTTAGGGTTAGGGTTAGGGTTAGGGTTAGGGTTAGGGTTAGGGTTAGGGTTAGGGTTAGGGTTAGGGTTAGGGTTAGGGTTAGGGTTAGGGTTAGGGTTAGGGTTAGGGTTAGGGTTAGGGTTAGGGTTAGGGTTAGGGTTAGGGTTAGGGTTAGGGTTAGGGTTAGGGTTAGGGTTAGGGTTAGGGTTAGGGTTAGGGTTAGGGTTAGGGTTAGGGTTAGGGTTAGGGTTAGGGTTAGGGTTAGGGTTAGGGTTAGGGTTAGGGTTAGGGTTAGGGTTAGGGTTAGGGTTAGGGTTAGGGTTAGGGTTAGGGTTAGGGTTAGGGTTAGGGTTAGGGTTAGGGTTAGGGTTAGGGTTAGGGTTAGGGTTAGGGTTAGGGTTAGGGTTAGGGTTAGGGTTAGGGTTAGGGTTAGGGTTAGGGTTAGGGTTAGGGTTAGGGTTAGGGTTAGGGTTAGGGTTAGGGTTAGGGTTAGGGTTAGGGTTAGGGTTAGGGTTAGGGTTAGGGTTAGGGTTAGGGTTAGGGTTAGGGTTAGGGTTAGGGTTAGGGTTAGGGTTAGGGTTAGGGTTAGGGTTAGGGTTAGGGTTAGGGTTAGGGTTAGGGTTAGGGTTAGGGTTAGGGTTAGGGTTAGGGTTAGGGTTAGGGTTAGGGTTAGGGTTAGGGTTAGGGTTAGGGTTAGGGTTAGGGTTAGGGTTAGGGTTAGGGTTAGGGTTAGGGTTAGGGTTAGGGTTAGGGTTAGGGTTAGGGTTAGGGTTAGGGTTAGGGTTAGGGTTAGGGTTAGGGTTAGGGTTAGGGTTAGGGTTAGGGTTAGGGTTAGGGTTAGGGTTAGGGTTAGGGTTAGGGTTAGGGTTAGGGTTAGGGTTAGGGTTAGGGTTAGGGTTAGGGTTAGGGTTAGGGTTAGGGTTAGGGTTAGGGTTAGGGTTAGGGTTAGGGTTAGGGTTAGGGTTAGGGTTAGGGTTAGGGTTAGGGTTAGGGTTAGGGTTAGGGTTAGGGTTAGGGTTAGGGTTAGGGTTAGGGTTAGGGTTAGGGTTAGGGTTAGGGTTAGGGTTAGGGTTAGGGTTAGGGTTAGGGTTAGGGTTAGGGTTAGGGTTAGGGTTAGGGTTAGGGTTAGGGTTAGGGTTAGGGTTAGGGTTAGGGTTAGGGTTAGGGTTAGGGTTAGGGTTAGGGTTAGGGTTAGGGTTAGGGTTAGGGTTAGGGTTAGGGTTAGGGTTAGGGTTAGGGTTAGGGTTAGGGTTAGGGTTAGGGTTAGGGTTAGGGTTAGGGTTAGGGTTAGGGTTAGGGTTAGGGTTAGGGTTAGGGTTAGGGTTAGGGTTAGGGTTAGGGTTAGGGTTAGGGTTAGGGTTAGGGTTAGGGTTAGGGTTAGGGTTAGGGTTAGGGTTAGGGTTAGGGTTAGGGTTAGGGTTAGGGTTAGGGTTAGGGTTAGGGTTAGGGTTAGGGTTAGGGTTAGGGTTAGGGTTAGGGTTAGGGTTAGGGTTAGGGTTAGGGTTAGGGTTAGGGTTAGGGTTAGGGTTAGGGTTAGGGTTAGGGTTAGGGTTAGGGTTAGGGTTAGGGTTAGGGTTAGGGTTAGGGTTAGGGTTAGGGTTAGGGTTAGGGTTAGGGTTAGGGTTAGGGTTAGGGTTAGGGTTAGGGTTAGGGTTAGGGTTAGGGTTAGGGTTAGGGTTAGGGTTAGGGTTAGGGTTAGGGTTAGGGTTAGGGTTAGGGTTAGGGTTAGGGTTAGGGTTAGGGTTAGGGTTAGGGTTAGGGTTAGGGTTAGGGTTAGGGTTAGGGTTAGGGTTAGGGTTAGGGTTAGGGTTAGGGTTAGGGTTAGGGTTAGGGTTAGGGTTAGGGTTAGGGTTAGGGTTAGGGTTAGGGTTAGGGTTAGGGTTAGGGTTAGGGTTAGGGTTAGGGTTAGGGTTAGGGTTAGGGTTAGGGTTAGGGTTAGGGTTAGGGTTAGGGTTAGGGTTAGGGTTAGGGTTAGGGTTAGGGTTAGGGTTAGGGTTAGGGTTAGGGTTAGGGTTAGGGTTAGGGTTAGGGTTAGGGTTAGGGTTAGGGTTAGGGTTAGGGTTAGGGTTAGGGTTAGGGTTAGGGTTAGGGTTAGGGTTAGGGTTAGGGTTAGGGTTAGGGTTAGGGTTAGGGTTAGGGTTAGGGTTAGGGTTAGGGTTAGGGTTAGGGTTAGGGTTAGGGTTAGGGTTAGGGTTAGGGTTAGGGTTAGGGTTAGGGTTAGGGTTAGGGTTAGGGTTAGGGTTAGGGTTAGGGTTAGGGTTAGGGTTAGGGTTAGGGTTAGGGTTAGGGTTAGGGTTAGGGTTAGGGTTAGGGTTAGGGTTAGGGTTAGGGTTAGGGTTAGGGTTAGGGTTAGGGTTAGGGTTAGGGTTAGGGTTAGGGTTAGGGTTAGGGTTAGGGTTAGGGTTAGGGTTAGGGTTAGGGTTAGGGTTAGGGTTAGGGTTAGGGTTAGGGTTAGGGTTAGGGTTAGGGTTAGGGTTAGGGTTAGGGTTAGGGTTAGGGTTAGGGTTAGGGTTAGGGTTAGGGTTAGGGTTAGGGTTAGGGTTAGGGTTAGGGTTAGGGTTAGGGTTAGGGTTAGGGTTAGGGTTAGGGTTAGGGTTAGGGTTAGGGTTAGGGTTAGGGTTAGGGTTAGGGTTAGGGTTAGGGTTAGGGTTAGGGTTAGGGTTAGGGTTAGGGTTAGGGTTAGGGTTAGGGTTAGGGTTAGGGTTAGGGTTAGGGTTAGGGTTAGGGTTAGGGTTAGGGTTAGGGTTAGGGTTAGGGTTAGGGTTAGGGTTAGGGTTAGGGTTAGGGTTAGGGTTAGGGTTAGGGTTAGGGTTAGGGTTAGGGTTAGGGTTAGGGTTAGGGTTAGGGTTAGGGTTAGGGTTAGGGTTAGGGTTAGGGTTAGGGTTAGGGTTAGGGTTAGGGTTAGGGTTAGGGTTAGGGTTAGGGTTAGGGTTAGGGTTAGGGTTAGGGTTAGGGTTAGGGTTAGGGTTAGGGTTAGGGTTAGGGTTAGGGTTAGGGTTAGGGTTAGGGTTAGGGTTAGGGTTAGGGTTAGGGTTAGGGTTAGGGTTAGGGTTAGGGTTAGGGTTAGGGTTAGGGTTAGGGTTAGGGTTAGGGTTAGGGTTAGGGTTAGGGTTAGGGTTAGGGTTAGGGTTAGGGTTAGGGTTAGGGTTAGGGTTAGGGTTAGGGTTAGGGTTAGGGTTAGGGTTAGGGTTAGGGTTAGGGTTAGGGTTAGGGTTAGGGTTAGGGTTAGGGTTAGGGTTAGGGTTAGGGTTAGGGTTAGGGTTAGGGTTAGGGTTAGGGTTAGGGTTAGGGTTAGGGTTAGGGTTAGGGTTAGGGTTAGGGTTAGGGTTAGGGTTAGGGTTAGGGTTAGGGTTAGGGTTAGGGTTAGGGTTAGGGTTAGGGTTAGGGTTAGGGTTAGGGTTAGGGTTAGGGTTAGGGTTAGGGTTAGGGTTAGGGTTAGGGTTAGGGTTAGGGTTAGGGTTAGGGTTAGGGTTAGGGTTAGGGTTAGGGTTAGGGTTAGGGTTAGGGTTAGGGTTAGGGTTAGGGTTAGGGTTAGGGTTAGGGTTAGGGTTAGGGTTAGGGTTAGGGTTAGGGTTAGGGTTAGGGTTAGGGTTAGGGTTAGGGTTAGGGTTAGGGTTAGGGTTAGGGTTAGGGTTAGGGTTAGGGTTAGGGTTAGGGTTAGGGTTAGGGTTAGGGTTAGGGTTAGGGTTAGGGTTAGGGTTAGGGTTAGGGTTAGGGTTAGGGTTAGGGTTAGGGTTAGGGTTAGGGTTAGGGTTAGGGTTAGGGTTAGGGTTAGGGTTAGGGTTAGGGTTAGGGTTAGGGTTAGGGTTAGGGTTAGGGTTAGGGTTAGGGTTAGGGTTAGGGTTAGGGTTAGGGTTAGGGTTAGGGTTAGGGTTAGGGTTAGGGTTAGGGTTAGGGTTAGGGTTAGGGTTAGGGTTAGGGTTAGGGTTAGGGTTAGGGTTAGGGTTAGGGTTAGGGTTAGGGTTAGGGTTAGGGTTAGGGTTAGGGTTAGGGTTAGGGTTAGGGTTAGGGTTAGGGTTAGGGTTAGGGTTAGGGTTAGGGTTAGGGTTAGGGTTAGGGTTAGGGTTAGGGTTAGGGTTAGGGTTAGGGTTAGGGTTAGGGTTAGGGTTAGGGTTAGGGTTAGGGTTAGGGTTAGGGTTAGGGTTAGGGTTAGGGTTAGGGTTAGGGTTAGGGTTAGGGTTAGGGTTAGGGTTAGGGTTAGGGTTAGGGTTAGGGTTAGGGTTAGGGTTAGGGTTAGGGTTAGGGTTAGGGTTAGGGTTAGGGTTAGGGTTAGGGTTAGGGTTAGGGTTAGGGTTAGGGTTAGGGTTAGGGTTAGGGTTAGGGTTAGGGTTAGGGTTAGGGTTAGGGTTAGGGTTAGGGTTAGGGTTAGGGTTAGGGTTAGGGTTAGGGTTAGGGTTAGGGTTAGGGTTAGGGTTAGGGTTAGGGTTAGGGTTAGGGTTAGGGTTAGGGTTAGGGTTAGGGTTAGGGTTAGGGTTAGGGTTAGGGTTAGGGTTAGGGTTAGGGTTAGGGTTAGGGTTAGGGTTAGGGTTAGGGTTAGGGTTAGGGTTAGGGTTAGGGTTAGGGTTAGGGTTAGGGTTAGGGTTAGGGTTAGGGTTAGGGTTAGGGTTAGGGTTAGGGTTAGGGTTAGGGTTAGGGTTAGGGTTAGGGTTAGGGTTAGGGTTAGGGTTAGGGTTAGGGTTAGGGTTAGGGTTAGGGTTAGGGTTAGGGTTAGGGTTAGGGTTAGGGTTAGGGTTAGGGTTAGGGTTAGGGTTAGGGTTAGGGTTAGGGTTAGGGTTAGGGTTAGGGTTAGGGTTAGGGTTAGGGTTAGGGTTAGGGTTAGGGTTAGGGTTAGGGTTAGGGTTAGGGTTAGGGTTAGGGTTAGGGTTAGGGTTAGGGTTAGGGTTAGGGTTAGGGTTAGGGTTAGGGTTAGGGTTAGGGTTAGGGTTAGGGTTAGGGTTAGGGTTAGGGTTAGGGTTAGGGTTAGGGTTAGGGTTAGGGTTAGGGTTAGGGTTAGGGTTAGGGTTAGGGTTAGGGTTAGGGTTAGGGTTAGGGTTAGGGTTAGGGTTAGGGTTAGGGTTAGGGTTAGGGTTAGGGTTAGGGTTAGGGTTAGGGTTAGGGTTAGGGTTAGGGTTAGGGTTAGGGTTAGGGTTAGGGTTAGGGTTAGGGTTAGGGTTAGGGTTAGGGTTAGGGTTAGGGTTAGGGTTAGGGTTAGGGTTAGGGTTAGGGTTAGGGTTAGGGTTAGGGTTAGGGTTAGGGTTAGGGTTAGGGTTAGGGTTAGGGTTAGGGTTAGGGTTAGGGTTAGGGTTAGGGTTAGGGTTAGGGTTAGGGTTAGGGTTAGGGTTAGGGTTAGGGTTAGGGTTAGGGTTAGGGTTAGGGTTAGGGTTAGGGTTAGGGTTAGGGTTAGGGTTAGGGTTAGGGTTAGGGTTAGGGTTAGGGTTAGGGTTAGGGTTAGGGTTAGGGTTAGGGTTAGGGTTAGGGTTAGGGTTAGGGTTAGGGTTAGGGTTAGGGTTAGGGTTAGGGTTAGGGTTAGGGTTAGGGTTAGGGTTAGGGTTAGGGTTAGGGTTAGGGTTAGGGTTAGGGTTAGGGTTAGGGTTAGGGTTAGGGTTAGGGTTAGGGTTAGGGTTAGGGTTAGGGTTAGGGTTAGGGTTAGGGTTAGGGTTAGGGTTAGGGTTAGGGTTAGGGTTAGGGTTAGGGTTAGGGTTAGGGTTAGGGTTAGGGTTAGGGTTAGGGTTAGGGTTAGGGTTAGGGTTAGGGTTAGGGTTAGGGTTAGGGTTAGGGTTAGGGTTAGGGTTAGGGTTAGGGTTAGGGTTAGGGTTAGGGTTAGGGTTAGGGTTAGGGTTAGGGTTAGGGTTAGGGTTAGGGTTAGGGTTAGGGTTAGGGTTAGGGTTAGGGTTAGGGTTAGGGTTAGGGTTAGGGTTAGGGTTAGGGTTAGGGTTAGGGTTAGGGTTAGGGTTAGGGTTAGGGTTAGGGTTAGGGTTAGGGTTAGGGTTAGGGTTAGGGTTAGGGTTAGGGTTAGGGTTAGGGTTAGGGTTAGGGTTAGGGTTAGGGTTAGGGTTAGGGTTAGGGTTAGGGTTAGGGTTAGGGTTAGGAGGTTAGGGTTAGGGTTAGGGTTAGGGTTAGGGTTAGGGTTAGGGTTAGGGTTAGGGTTAGGGTTAGGGTTAGGGTTAGGGTTAGGGTTAGGGTTAGGGTTAGGGTTAGGGTTAGGGTTAGGGTTAGGGTTAGGGTTAGGGTTAGGGTTAGGGTTAGGGTTAGGGTTAGGGTTAGGGTTAGGGTTAGGGTTAGGGTTAGGGTTAGGGTTAGGGTTAGGGTTAGGGTTAGGGTTAGGGTTAGGGTTAGGGTTAGGGTTAGGGTTAGGGTTAGGGTTAGGGTTAGGGTTAGGGTTAGGGTTAGGGTTAGGGTTAGGGTTAGGGTTAGGGTTAGGGTTAGGGTTAGGGTTAGGGTTAGGGTTAGGGTTAGGGTTAGGGTTAGGGTTAGGGTTAGGGTTAGGGTTAGGGTTAGGGTTAGGGTTAGGGTTAGGGTTAGGGTTAGGGTTAGGGTTAGGGTTAGGGTTAGGGTTAGGGTTAGGGTTAGGGTTAGGGTTAGGGTTAGGGTTAGGGTTAGGGTTAGGGTTAGGGTTAGGGTTAGGGTTAGGGTTAGGGTTAGGGTTAGGGTTAGGGTTAGGGTTAGGGTTAGGGTTAGGGTTAGGGTTAGGGTTAGGGTTAGGGTTAGGGTTAGGGTTAGGGTTAGGGTTAGGGTTAGGGTTAGGGTTAGGGTTAGGGTTAGGGTTAGGGTTAGGGTTAGGGTTAGGGTTAGGGTTAGGGTTAGGGTTAGGGTTAGGGTTAGGGTTAGGGTTAGGGTTAGGGTTAGGGTTAGGGTTAGGGTTAGGGTTAGGGTTAGGGTTAGGGTTAGGGTTAGGGTTAGGGTTAGGGTTAGGGTTAGGGTTAGGGTTAGGGTTAGGGTTAGGGTTAGGGTTAGGGTTAGGGTTAGGGTTAGGGTTAGGGTTAGGGTTAGGGTTAGGGTTAGGGTTAGGGTTAGGGTTAGGGTTAGGGTTAGGGTTAGGGTTAGGGTTAGGGTTAGGGTTAGGGTTAGGGTTAGGGTTAGGGTTAGGGTTAGGGTTAGGGTTAGGGTTAGGGTTAGGGTTAGGGTTAGGGTTAGGGTTAGGGTTAGGGTTAGGGTTAGGGTTAGGGTTAGGGTTAGGGTTAGGGTTAGGGTTAGGGTTAGGGTTAGGGTTAGGGTTAGGGTTAGGGTTAGGGTTAGGGTTAGGGTTAGGGTTAGGGTTAGGGTTAGGGTTAGGGTTAGGGTTAGGGTTAGGGTTAGGGTTAGGGTTAGGGTTAGGGTTAGGGTTAGGGTTAGGGTTAGGGTTAGGGTTAGGGTTAGGGTTAGGGTTAGGGTTAGGGTTAGGGTTAGGGTTAGGGTTAGGGTTAGGGTTAGGGTTAGGGTTAGGGTTAGGGTTAGGGTTAGGGTTAGGGTTAGGGTTAGGGTTAGGGTTAGGGTTAGGGTTAGGGTTAGGGTTAGGGTTAGGGTTAGGGTTAGGGTTAGGGTTAGGGTTAGGGTTAGGGTTAGGGTTAGGGTTAGGGTTAGGGTTAGGGTTAGGGTTAGGGTTAGGGTTAGGGTTAGGGTTAGGGTTAGGGTTAGGGTTAGGGTTAGGGTTAGGGTTAGGGTTAGGGTTAGGGTTAGGGTTAGGGTTAGGGTTAGGGTTAGGGTTAGGGTTAGGGTTAGGGTTAGGGTTAGGGTTAGGGTTAGGGTTAGGGTTAGGGTTAGGGTTAGGGTTAGGGTTAGGGTTAGGGTTAGGGTTAGGGTTAGGGTTAGGGTTAGGGT